>CM075807.1:60198689-60373384 GCA_037975025.1 Excoecaria agallocha | reverse complement strand
CCGTTAATGGATCCTCGCAGTTTTAGGGTACTTCCCTTGCGCTCTCCTGGTTTGAGAGTCCTCACAAGGTGATGAAGGCAATTTAGATCTAGAACTCGACATTCTCCATCAGCTGGTTGCTCCTCTCCCTCATTTTCCACATCGTAAAACTCGTCTTCATCATCGATCCCATCGCCACTATGGTCGCCATCTCCATCGTCCAACAGCATAACCCTTAGTTGCCTTTCGGACATTTGTGTTGTGGGGAGTAAGTCTGCCCACACTGGAAACATAGGCCCTTGCGCCGGCGTTCTTCCCACTCAACTTTGGTAAGCTGCCGGACACCTGGCCGCTTGATGTCCCCATTTGTTAGTCACGGTGGGAGAATTGAGAATAGTTGAGTGACTGGCTGAAGAAACTATTGGGTTTTTTGGTTGATTAAGGCCCATTGAGTATTGGGTTTGGGCTGTGTTTACAAAATTTCTATTGGATCCAGGCCAAGATCCATTAGCCCCTATATATTCGTTCCTTCTCCTTCGTGGAGATCGGCCAAGGTTTGATCAACTGCAGTCCGCCTTTGCCTAGTTGCAGCGAATATTCAATAGATCGAGCTAATCTCATTGCTTCCAATCTGTCCTCAAGTATATGAACCTTTACCCATTCCTTAATCTCTTCTCTCAATCCACTAATAAAATACCCAACATATTGAGGTTCTGGTAATCCTGGAGCAGAAGCTGCTACCAACTCGAACAGTTCAATAAAGTCTTCTACACTTCCGGTTTGTTTCAGATCAGCCAACTCTTCAAAAGGACTGGAGAAATTCGCACTGCCATACCGTCGCATAATATCAACCTTGAATTGTTCCCACGTCATGGTTGGGCATAAATCGATGAGCATCGAAAACCAATTAATGGTGGTTCCCTCCATACAGATTTCAGCTAAGTGCAGGCGCATCTCTGGAGGAGTTTGATTGACTCGAAAATAAGTTTCAATCCTCTTGGTCCACCCCCTATGATCGGTTCCATTGAACATCGGCAGTTTAATTTTCTTCAAGGAAGTAAGTGGATCTGCGAAGTAGCTGAAATGGAGGTGGTAATTCATTCTCTGTGATGAACCTTGTCCCTGTCGGTTTCCTCCTCCCTCCATGGTGGTTTCCCCTAGTGCACTAAACTCCTCAACTTGGCTAGGTTGTTTGTTTGAACTTTTAATCCAACTGAGCACATGACTTCGAAATTCCTCCTCCCGTTTCTTGAAATTGGCCATTTGATTCTGGATCTCAGTGATGAACTTGGACATCTCTTTCACACATTCAGCTAAATTCCCTACCCTGTTATCAGTTTCCTCCAAATGATTGTGAAATGTTTGCAAACGGATTTCCATGGTGTTGTGTTTCTCCGGTGGATATCCGGCAGGTCGGACCAATGTTAAGAAGACTAACAGAAACAACTATTGATAGTAATGGATGATAAAGAACTATGTGTATTGATATTAATAATAAAATACAATGTTCTGTATGTTGTTTACAATCAAAGGAAAATATAAAGAAAGGAAATATAGCAAGGGCCTCACAATACAAGAGCAGCCAAACAGAGCTCACTCTCTTCCCCTACTCCCTTTTCTCATTAACAATTGAATTACAACCCTCCTTTCCCATAACCCCTCTTCCTCTTATAACTCATTCCCTCCTAACTAACTCTGTGCAGCTCAGCTTCCTCATGCTTTCCTGCTTGCCTCTTGGACCTCCTGGTATAAACCCTCCATGTCTTGGGTTTGTGGGCTTGGGCTTCCTGATGCATATCGTTTTCTTCATCAGAGACAGATTGTATTGATTTGTTTATGTAATTAAGATGTATTCTTAGATTAAATTTTCTCCTCCCAAACAACCTGTGTTCTAAGAAGCTTATGATGCAGTATTGTTCATAAGCAGTTTTGAGGTTAGAAGATACATGGATAATTGCATGCTAGATTGTCATCTGTAGACCAAAAGCAATATGCAGAGATTGAATTTGTCACCTATATAACAGTTTTTTGAGAATCGGGAACTCCAAATCTAATGGAAGTTGTGGGGTGAAGAAAGTAAATGATTGTAGAATTGCAATGGAGGACTTTATCTGTTGAATTACAGGAGATGATTGATTTTTACTGCTGTATTTGGGAAATTTTGGAAACAAAATTTTCACTGTTTACTTAGTCAATCGGTCTCGGTTTTATTGATCAATGGCATGGGTTCAATAAATGCTTGAAGAACCTATAGTTTGCTGCTTACTCTTGGGTTGGAGCTGCTATGTTTGAGAGTGTAGTCTTTTATGCTGATGCTGGAGTCCTCTGGTTATTGTTTGTGTATGCTTGCTAATTTTAGATTTGTGAAGAATTAACTGAATATCTGTACATAATTTATTCTCCACACAGATCCCAAAGGTTGCAGAAACTTGCAATTTTTCTGCTATAATGGATGGCTACTACAAGATCCTTTTTCACTCAATCCGAGCAGTATTCGCCCAGCTATGCCTTTAGGATGTGAACATGAGGCCCTTTCTGCACCTCACGATAGGAAATCATTGATATCTGTAGATAAAAGCAGGCAAGTTTGTGTTTCATGATTTGGTTACATTAAAATTCTATATAGTGTATATCCACCCACTGAATACATTACTTGCTAAGTTGAAGTTTGCTGTCAATTTTTTATCCTACGTATTGAATTCAGTACTAGAAGAATGATCTGAATAATTGACCACGAAATGAATCATGAGGAAAAATAAAGGGAGCCATGATACAATTTCTATGCGCATAATATGAGATTTTATCCTATGTATTAATAGCTCTGTCTTCTTTCCAACTTTGTTGTAAGAGAAAGAGGAAGAAGTTACGAAGCAATCTCTCAGGGCATTAACCAAAGACCATGCTTCATATATCACTAAGAAACTAGGACATCCAAATTTAATAGTGGAAAGCCGGATGTTAAATGCAAAGACTCAATACTAAACTAGGAGGATGTCAAGTTCGTTTACAAGCAAATAAGTACCAGCTAGGGGTGTGCAAATTTCGGTTAAAATTGAGCCAAATAGATCGATTTTTTAATTTGGTTCATTTTTCAATTTGAAATTTTAAAGAAGTTCGGTTATTTCGGTTTGGTTCGGTTTTGGAAGGAGAAAAATCGAACCGATTGAAGTTTTATTTAATTGGATAATTTTTGTTTTTTAATTGAATAATTATTTTATATATGTAAATTATTTTATTTTAAGTTGCAAATTATATGAGTAAATTTATTAATTATTAATATCTATTTTTTTAGTTGATAATATGAAATTTTGACAATTAAATTGATGATCGATTAAATGAAAAAGTTTATTCAACAAATTTTATTGTATTATTTATTATGTATTTTGAGATTGTATCTTTAATTTGGACTTATATTGTCCAGTAACGAAAACTATTGAATAACTACAACATTTTTTGAAGAAATCAATAATTGTTGCCATTTATCAAGAAAGGAGCGATAACCCGCTAAATTTGCTGCCATGAAATAATATTTGCAAGGAATTAATAAGAGCGATAAAAAATTGAAGCCAAAAACGCCCAAGAAATAAGTGGCGCCAACTTCCAACAGAACTTATCCACGACGAATGTTGCTCCTACAAAAATATCAGAGAGGGCAATGCAATTTCTCTTAAAATTATCCAGCATATAATTAGCAACGACTATTTTGCAAGCTTTTAGCGACACAACGTTATTGATACTTAACTAGCGGTGGCGAAGCCACGTTGAGAGGAAGGGGGGGCAAATTTTTGAAATTATTATTATTATTATTATTATTATTATTATTATATTATTATTATTATTATCATTATTATATTATTATTATCATTATTATATACACATATGTGTATATATTAGATAGACAATTTTGCTCCCCCTTAAAATTTTGTTTTTACCTCATTTTCCTTAACTTATTTCTTAGATTTTCTATCAATAAAAACCTTTTATCTTTTCATTTCCGTTGAAATAAAAGTACAAAATTTTATTCTTATTTCTTTAAATTTTTAAAGGAAAATCAATTTGCATCCTTGGGCAAATAGGGACCACGTTGCTTCCTCGCTAAATTATTGTTGTTTGTAGGAATTTTATTTATAGGGACGAATTACTGTACTTAGTGATTGGCGAGAAGTGTTTGTCCTTTAAAAAATATCATTTGACTAAGTTTAGCGACAGCCTTTGGATCCTTGCAAGCAAGATGCCAACTCTTTACTGGTGGGAGGAATTTCATTTTTAGGGACCAAATGCTATACTCAGACAATGCCATTTGATTTATGAATTTATCACTATTTTTGTTTGTAGTTTGCCATTTTATCTTTCTACCCATTGTTAATAATAATAATAATAATAATAATAATAATAATAATCTATCTGCCTAATTTTTAAATCAAATAATCATAAAAAATAACTAAAATATATATATATATATGCATTTTTTGCAATAGAATAAACAAAAATAAAGTTCTAATAACGCTAGTTATTTTCATTGTTCTTTTATTGAAACTAATTTTCTTATTATTTTTAGTATATTCTAAGTACGAATAAAATATTTGGTATTGTAATAAATTAATGAAATATATCAATTATTTAAGCAAAACAAACAAACCTTATTTTCCATCGTGTGATGTCATCTGAGTAGGCATAAGCATGTAAGGCGGTGGAAATGGCACTGCTCAAAATTGGATAAATACAACAAAATAGTAAAATAAAAATAAGTGAATGCAATGAAACTCATTCAAATAGATTTCGAATTAAAAAAAAAACAGAATTAGTTAAAAATATGATATATAATTTATTTTATAAAAATAAAGTATTTAAAATTACATATATTTTCCTAATTGATAAATACCCCCGAAAATCATAACAAGGCCCCAGCTATTAAGAGGCATCAAAGGTCTATCTTCAGAAGATCCATAAATAATTAAGCCCTCCATCCGACCGGTTTAAGACACGAGAAGAAAGGTCGTCCGATCAGATGTGATTCATCCCTATTATAATAAGGCTGTCTAACATACGTCTCCGTTAAATCACCATTACCTTTATAATAGGTCATATCTGCTTCAGAGTAGATATACTATTCAATAATACTGTACAATTTTTTCGACTCTATAAATAATAGGTTAATTCTGTAAATTCGCACACTATTTCTCTCTAATTTATATTCATATTCTCTTTCTAAACATTTCTCTTTAATTGTTAATTTAATTATCGAAGTGTTAATGCTCGATATAACCAAACAAATATTTTTTGCAAGGTTCATAAGCTACAATCCAATCGGAATCAACTTTCAAAGGCGCATTGACTTCTCCTTCTTTTCCATTTAGGATCTTCTTCTTCAACCATGAATATTTCTTATTTATCGCTAATAAAATGCTATTTGTGCAATAAATGGTGCAAGAATCCTTCAGGGCACTAAATCATTTTATATTTGATTAGTCTTGACGTAAGAAAAAAAATAAAATTGAAAATAAAATTCAAATTTTATGATGGTAAAGTTATGCATTAGAATAATTGAAAAATTAATATTAATTTCGTTTTTTGGGTGTTTGTAATTGAAATTTTTTATAATAAAATTTTCTAAGAATTCAAATGGTTTTAGTGTAATGAGATTAATATGTATTAAACAGAGCAAGAGCAAGGACAGTAGTCATTTTCAACAGTTGAAGCAGATAAACCTACTCCATATTATACGAAAATGAATTTAAATAAATAAATTAACAAAAGATTGTTATCATATCATCATGAAGTTATAATGGTTTCGAGAGAAACGAAGCTATTATTTCTAGGCAACTATCATGAATTTGTCGATATTTTTTTCTAGATGTCTCCGCTTTCGTCCATTTGTAAGAATTATGATTAATATAAATGTATCTTTCTCGCTAAAAAAACATCTTGTTGGGTAATATTGTTTTAATTGTTCGTAATCACTATAATCAATCAGGAGCATAAAAGTCAAAATTTTATCTTTGCTACCTCGGCTATATCACTCCCGCCGCCTCCATCATCGCTACCCATTGACGACGCCAGGTGAAAAGAAAGGGTGATAATTATCTCCTTTATTTGTAATTTTTTTTTTATATATATATATATATTAAATAAATAATTTTACTTATTTAAAATTTTATTTTAATTCCTTCTCTTAAACTTATTTTTTAATTTTAAATATAATTTATATTTTTATTTCTTTTTAATTTTAAACTCTAACTTCGCGACTGTCGCTATCATACTACCACCACCATTGTCTTAATATAATGATATTAAATTTTTGTCAATTCAATAATGATATTATATATTTATATATATATAATTAAAAAAATTAATACGATTTTTAAATATATATAATTAGTTTTTAAAAATAGATAATAAAAATTTAAAATAATTTTTTAATTTTAAAAAGAAAAAATAAAAAAATCTATAATTTTATCGGATCCCTAATTAATTCACTTTTATTAATAGAGATATGTATTTAATTTAGGCAAAAATTTCTCAATAACTGTTAATGTTAATTGGGTAGCTGCAAGTTTTAAAGGAAAGTAGTTGGGATGAAATGTTAAAAAAAATAAAAAATAATATAATATTCAATTATTAATTCCAAATTATCTTCTATTCGACCTCAGTCATTGATCCATTTATATGAGAACAAACTACTTCTGTAGATAAGACAACTAAGAATATGCAGACAAAAATGGAGATTGATTGAGCAAATAACATGATGAGAGCGAAAGCAGCTTTAATTTGTTTTGTTTTAAATTAAAAACAACACAATATTAAATTTTAAATAATACTTATTTCAAATTCTCTATTCAAATTACCATAAATAAAATTAGTCTTCGATCAAAGTTATATGAAAATAAACTAATTTTTTTTCAGCTTAAAAAACTAAAAATTCTAACATCAAATTTTGCAAAATTTTATAGTGTTCTCTATATATGATACTGCTCATTTTTCCAATGTTAAATCAATTAATACTAGTATAATTAAAAATATAATTCAGTAATAGTACTTTTTACCATTTAACCATTAAATATTATTATTTAAAATATAATATGACAGGTTAAAAAATTGATCTTATGTTGGGGTTTTAAATAACCCTATCAAAGTGCCAAATTTTGAGATTGATTAAGAAAATCACAGTGATTGTTCTGCAATTGGTCAAAATTCCCACATCACAAGCACACCATCCTGATGAGAGCCAGAAAGATCAATTTTATTTCTTAATCACAGTCAAAGAAATATAAAAACAAAATTGGTCAAATTCCAATCACACAATGATACTGTACTAAAAAGTCTGCAGCCAGAATCAGATCTGATCATATTCTCTTTTTAGTTTCCCCCCCATGATCAAGAAACCACTTAATCTAAATTAATTTACAGAACCAAACCCATGTTTTAATTATCTTCAACATGTAAATTAGGATTGAAATCCTAATTAACAGTTGCTTAATTATTTGGGGCAAAGCACATCAATAAAAGCAGAGAAAGCAACAAAAAAGAACACATAAGCCCTCAGCAAAGGTACTTCGTCTTAAAGGACAAAACTTTAGACTGTATTATTAAAACCCATTTCTCATTTCTTGATTTCACACAAAACCCATCCCTCCAAAAACCCTTTATATGGATTGAAACAGTAATTCATCCAAATCCCTCAAATGGGTTTCTCTGTTTCCCCTGTTTTCTTGCTCCTTATCACAGCTTTTGGCGTTTTTACACTCCCAATCAGTGCTGCAGACAACACAAATTTGGTTTTCAAAGGCTGTGCAAAGCAAAATTTCCCAGACCCGCCTGGGATCTACACTCAGAATTTGAAAAACCTAATGCAAACTTTGGTTTCACAATCATCACAGAAGAGTTTCTCAGCAACAACTTCAGGGGATGGCCAAAATGCCATTACAGGGCTGTATCAGTGCAGAGGAGATCTCTCAAATCCAGAGTGCTACAGTTGTGTAAG
The DNA here is from genome assembly GCA_037975025.1 of Excoecaria agallocha. NCBI lineage: Eukaryota > Viridiplantae > Streptophyta > Magnoliopsida > Malpighiales > Euphorbiaceae > Excoecaria > Excoecaria agallocha. Next base: position 60,365,424 of record CM075807.1, on the reverse strand, counting down.
TGCAATCCCAGATAAGGTTAAAAAGCTGTGTGGAGAAGTAATAGCAGCTAGAGTTCAGCTAAACGGGTGCTATTTAAGCTATGAGGTTGCTGGGTTAAGGCAGGAAGAAGGGACACAGTTTCTATACAAAGTTTGTGGTTCAATTGAAGCTAGTGGGTCTGGGTTTCAGGAGATGAGAAGCGCTGCCTTTGATGCAATGGTGGGTGGGGTGAAAAATGGTTTTTACACTGGGAATTACCGCACTGTGTTTGTTTTGGGGCAATGTGAAGGTGATTTATCAAGTGGGGATTGTAGTAGTTGTTTGAAGAGGGGAATTGAGAGTGTGAAAAATAAGTGTGGCGCTTCAATTTCTGGGCAAGTTTATCTTCAGAAGTGCTTTATTAGTTACAGCTTTTACCCTAATGGAGTTCCCACCATTAATTCTAAATCAGGTATAGTTGGACAAATATCTATTATTTCCTTATTATATATATATATATATATATATACTTCAGATTTCAAGCATGATTTTATAGCTGCATGATTTTATAGCTACTTTATTTGTTAGTACTACTAAGCCTGAAGATCATATTTCTTTGACTCCTTGAATATTGATTTTTATTTCTGTGTCTAATCATTTGAAACTAAGATTTTGCATAAGCTGAAATATTTATCTAGTTATATTCTTAAATAATTTGTTTTTTTGTAAATAATAAGCTTTAGTGTATACTATTTAATAAAGATTTTACTATTATTTGTATACATTGAATTTTAGTTATAACGAGCCTTCAATATTTTTATTGTTGCCATTTTTTTTGGTTAAGTGTGGGACAAAAAAGTAAATAATAATAATAATAATAAAGGTAGCTGAGTTGGGTTTTTGGTGGGGAAATATTAATGGTATTTATTTGTTATTGCAGGAGTAGGGACAAAGAATCACACAGAAAGAACAGTGGCAATTGCAGTTGGAGGAGTAGCAGCTTTTGGATTTCTAGTTGTTTGTTTGATGTTTATTAGGTCGCTTTTGAAGAGGCGTAAGAGCAACAAGTATCAAACTTGGAATTGACTACTTTTATTTTTACATTTACTATAAATATAATCATTATACCAAGTAGTCATATTTTTATGGAAAAAGAAGAGCTTTTTAAATCTTTATCATGTTAGTGTTGATACATGGAAATTTGATTGCATCTTTGAATTCATATTATTAGGGAGTTCTCTAGACTCCAAGGTTTGGTGGTGGCTGGTGGGTCTTGGCTACTTTTTTTTTCTCTCTCTCTATCTATTTTCATGAGCTGAGGATAAAAAAAAAGTACCAAAACAGCAGACCCAGCTGTAGTGTATTGCATGGTGTGTGCAGTCTAATTCTATGAAAATATTTTTATTTTTTCTTATTGGACGGTGTGGTGTATGTAGAGTGGGCCAAATTAACACTAAGAAGAAAAAGAAGTAAAGTTAGGGTCAGAAATTTAAAGATTTCAACTTTAGGACTGTCTTTTCAAGCACAATTTCAGGCTACTTAGATGAGCATGGTCACAAAGTGAGACTATTATTTAAATAATGAGACAACTTTGTTGGCCAAAATCCATTGGGTAAATGTTTAATGTGCTCTATGATTAATTATAGTTATTTTATGTATATAGAAAAAACAACTTTAATTAAAATATTACTTTCTTTATTTTTTTATCGATCATTTTTTTTTTATTTTCATTGATATTAAAAAATAATAAATAAATTAGTGCAAAACAAACAGGAGAGTAAGTAGCATAGGATATAATGGAAAGTACTTATTAGCCGCACATTTCAATCCATTCTTGAAGCTTTCTTTCTGTAAGAAAAGCCATTGCTTTATTGTAAATGAATTTTCTGTATGCACTATGCAGTACTCATATATCCCTAACTAATTGCTTGTTACGGACCATTATTTGAAGAGTATTAATACCGTACATGATACTAATTATAGATACCATCCCAGTATTCTTAATTAAATGGTCTACTTTGGTACATTCATTTAGTACTTGCACATACGATCATTGCCCCCCTTTAAAATGTCATTTTGGCATTGCATTTGATGTTATCTAATAACATTAAAAAGGAAACTAATCTACTTTTGTGATTTAGAAAATTGAAGAATTGAAAGGAGCAAAATCCAAGAATTCATGTTCTTTATACCAAATTTTAATGGATTAGCTTCTTTTAGCACTAGAATAGCAAATCATAATCTTTAGGATACTTAAAATCTGCGGCTTTAATTTTCAAAATAATCTCTCCTCCTTGTTCATAGGTTTACAAACTCCAACATGAAGAAAATAAACAAAACAATATTCATAATTTAGCTTTCCTTTTTTTTTTTTCCTTCGTTAAAATCAACAAGAGTTATGCATGAAAATCAGTTTAAACAATTGAGAATCACATGAAGAAAACAAATAAAACAATATTCATAATTTAACTTTTTTTTCCCTTTGTTGAAATCAACATGAATTATGCATGAAAATCACGTGTAGTTCAAATGATTGAAAGTGTAAGATCTAACCACACTTTCAATTGATCAGGGTTCAATTTCCTCGGTGTCCCAAAGATATAATTATGAAAAGACATGAGTTATGCATATTTAGCAAAATGCATAAGTCAAACTTAAGAACTATGTATGAATTTATCATTCTTTTCCAATGGTTGCTACTATTGAACACTTGCGATTTTTGATAATGGTATCATCCTTAATAGCTAAGGAAGCAGGAGCAGGGCCTATAATTTCCCAATAAATGAGTTTCTCATTTTGCTTTTGATTACAAGACCAAATTAATTTCAAAAAGTCACAACTCAATCGTGGAGATCCTGTTAGACACAATTTGAGAACAATGGTTTCTGTTCCCCTCATTTATTATAAAAAGCAAGGGAACACATATTCATCATTATAATATAAAGCATTTTTCTAATGATGTGGGGAGCAATAAGTCTGTAATTTCCCTACCCTACTCAATTTATGAAAGTTGATATGGACATTTACGTTAAATTAGCATCCAAACGGTCAGCTGTCCAATTGAAGACTTCCTACTTGTATCAAAATATATCCAGAAGCAAAAAAGCACAAGCTAGCAAAATATTTAACTTGTGTTTTTTATTAGGTAAAAAGCACTTAGCTATCTTGCTACGTCTTATCATGTAAGACATTAGAGCGACCGAAGCCCATTGCAATAAGACTTTTCTTTATCAGCTGAAAATTAGTTCCCAACCATGTCAGTTTTCATCTACAAGAACAAATTTCATCTCACCTAGAACGGGATTTTACCATGAAAATGCATGGTCTATGTACAAGAAATGAAAATTGAAAGCTTTTAAAACAAAGATCAATAAAGCAGCACACAGTACTAGACCTGGCAAAATTGACCTAAACTCATAGATCAATCCAAATTCATTCAAAAAAATTGATCCAAATTCAACTCAATCCATATAAATATTTATTTGGTCAATCCAAAATTGACCCATTTTATTTTTCAATCCAACCCAATATCCAATGAATCAACCAAAAATTAACCTATTTCACTTTTCAACTCATTGAATATTAATTTAATGGGTGTTTTTAAGATTTAAAGATTTTGATTCATTGGATATTAATCCAATAGGTATTTTATATGGATTGTCAAAATTTTGATTTTGACCCATTGAATATTAATTCAATGAATGAAAGTTATAGTTTGATGTTTTTTAATTTATTTAAATTTCATTTATTAGGTAGTATGTATATCTATATATATATAGGAGATTGAGTAAAAAGTGAACAGAAATGATTCAGAGCCTGAAACAGGGTTCCCTTTTAATCGTGATCCTTTTCGGTCTGAAGCTATTAAGTGCCTTGACAAAGGCGAGTCCGTCATGGTAAATGTGCTAAACATCTTGGTTTGACTTGTCGAATTTAGCCTTTCTTTTTTCATCTGATAATATGCAACATAAAAGAAACAAACTTTTTCTTATTTTATGTAATAATTCCACTAATTACAGGTGTCAGCACATACATATGCCATTGCAATGTCTTTGAAAAATCAACAACGAGTTATATACACTTCACCGATTTACGGCACTGAGCAATCAAAACTCAAAAGTATAGGGAGTTCAAAGAAGAATTCTCAGATGTGGGTCTTATGACGGGAGATCCTTTTTCGTTTCTATTTTTTTTATTGTTTTGTATGATTATCAAACATCTATTCTCTTTGGAGAAGTAAAATCGAGCTCTCCATTTCTAAACAAGTTCAGATATAGGATTAAAAATGCTAATGATATAGGGATGGATTCAAACATGGCAAAGAAATGGGCTGTCACAATGAAATAACTTTATTTTTAAAATGATAGAAAACTAGCTTGGGTTTCATTCTCCGATGCTCTAGAGACAGAAAAGGTGAATGTAAGCTAAGATAAAGATTTGGAGAGAGCAACCTAATCGGGATGATTTTCACAGCGTAATGGCTCATATTTTTTGATATTCACGGATCAATGAATGTGCTCCTCTTTCGATCATTCATGTGTCGATTCAAATCAATCCAATTCATTAATGATCTAATTCATTAATGATCCATATTTTTTGATTCATTAATAATACAATCCATTAATGACTCATTCATTAATGATCCAACCCAAATCCGTTCAATTCATCCATTTGCCACCTCCACACAATACCTTTCATTTTTCTTCCAAAATTGTCAGTTTTGTATCCAAAAGAAAAGTATAGACTTAACCCAGGAAAACTCATCTAGTCAAATTTTAAATAGGGGTGCAAAAAAAAAATCGAAAATATGATTAACCACAAAATTAATCTAAAATCGAACCGATTTTTACGATTAACCGATTCGATAAATTCGATTACGGTTTTTAATTTTTATATTTTTTATTAATAGTTACGATTTAAATTTTTAAGTACCGATTAACTATTAATCCACGGTTAATCAGTTTATATATATATATATATATATATATATATATATATATATATATATATATATATATCTTCAATTTTCTTTATTTCTATCTAAAATTTACATAAAATAATACTTTAAAATATATTTAAATTATATTTTTATTTTTATATCTTAATTTTTTATATTTTTCAATAAAATTTATATAATACTTTAAACTAAATTTATATAACATCATTATATTTAATTATATAACAATATTTATATATAGTATACAATTAACTTTTATATATATATTTTTTTATCATATATTAGTGTTATATTTTACTTAATAACATTTAATTATATTATTCAAAATTTTATTTGACTTAGAATCAAACATAGTAATTTTCAATAAATATCAAATATATTTTATAATATTAGCTATTAATTTATAAAACATAAATTTTGACTAATAAATCATGTTTGTTTCGTAATTTTTATATTAAATTATTTTACAAATTGAAAATTAAATTAAACTTTATCTAATTTTTTAATATAATTTTATATTATAAATTTTAATAGTTAACCAAAAAATATTGGTTAACCAAACCGAAATCAATGGACTGATTAACCGAATGTAACGAACTGGTTAATGATTAATAATTTTGAAAAATCGATATTAATGGACTAATTAATTTTTTTGCTTATGGACCGGTTAACCCGTCCATACTCATCACTAATTTTAAATAAATCAATTGATCCTGTTCTAGATTGACAAAACCAGTTGCTATTTTGCAAGAACTGTTCTCACCTTATATATATATATATATATATATAAACCTCAAAGACTAGCATGTCACTCGTTAAGCATACATACACATGTAAAATGAAATAATATCTTGATATCCATGCAAGATAAATTATTAATAAAAACATTAAAAACAAAAAACTAATTATAAACTTGAAATTTGAAACATCCAGGTAAAAGAAAAGAGGATTTTCCGTCCATAGCAAATAACTTGAATGTTACAAGATTCTATAATCAACTCTTCAAAAAAGAAAATCCATACCAGCTAATGATTTTTAAGCCTTCTACCTCAATTCATTTCTTGGTTGATACAATGACATTATAAATTTAGGCTTTCAATTTCTGATTATTTAAATTTATCAAGCATCACAAAATAGCCATTAGAATAATTGTTAAATGTTTATATGATGATACAAGGGGAAAAACTGAGTTTTTTTTTTTCATAACTTGTTCTGTTAGTATTATTAGTGTCTTAACAATTTGATTGCATCACAAGTCAGTTATAATAAAAGAACTTAACTGAAAATTTATGTATTAAAGGTTAAGAACTTAGCCATGTAGGAAATTAATCACAAAATTGACACAAAAGCTTATTAAAATCTGAACTATTAAATTCCTTGTATATTTGCATCCATCAAAATAAGGGAGTCTGCATTTTCGATTGCACCTTACAAAAGCTATGTAAAATTCATCCAAGTACATTAAAATCTACATTTTTGAACTTAAACTTCTTGCAATAAATCTACCATCAAAATAAACAAAATAGAGTAACATACCACCCTTAACTTCATTCATCTTAAATGCCCATATTTCTGAATATGAACTCAAGAATATAAATTCCCTATATCAACATGCTGCGTGACAATAGATCCTTACTACATGACATCAAAGAATTTATCCAAAGGTGCATTCTTAAACTAATGACAGGAGTAAGATTAGGCATTTAATCCAAAAGAAGCTGACCTTATTACCGTCTTAGTCCTTATTAATTATCTATTAATTGAAAATCCCAGCCCCAAGTGTTTTTAATGAACTCTGAACCTTACATGAATCCAACAAAACAAGCTTCATTTGCATATATTCTCAGCTAAATTACAAATCTTGTGTCCACAATAGCTGCATTTCAAATCCTAACAAAACACTAAACAAGAAATTGTAACGTGACCGAACAAATGTATTCACTATCTGCTGGCATTTACATCAACTCCAATCCTAATGTATTATAGTTTCCAATTTAATCAATCATAGGCTGATATAGTTCCTTCTTAGTCTACAACTTTCTACATTGCATCTGAAATACCAATCCTCCATGGACAATTAACAAAAGAGCCTGAAGTTTCACAAACTCACAAGACGCCAAAACATTAAAAACAATAAGGCAGACAAAATAAAAAAGTTAACAATTGAAATCAACTTTAATCAGTGCAAGCAAAACCTAGAGAAAAATCAGATATTAAAAACTACCAATTATTGTATCTCAAAAATCTAATCTCCAACAGACATTACAAATCACAACAAGGGTATTGATTTATAAATCCAGAACAAGAACATCCCTAACCTGACCCGATCCATTTCCCATTTACTTTTGGGGCAGGCCAACAGGTGGGGCTCCGAGGAGGCTTTGCTGCTGGATCTCGAGCTCGTTGAATTGCTGCTCGCGATCCATCTCAATAATAAGAGGGACCACAAGGATTAAAAAGGTGGTCCCCGCAATCCAAGCGGCCTTGCCGGTGCTGCGGAGGAGCTTTTTGGTGACGAAAACGGCGTCGGAGGCAGCTTGCTTGCCTTTAGCTACGACTTCGGAGTTTGATAGCTTCGCAAGGATGTTGGATTCTGCTTGGTGCTTCGGGCCCGTCCTTTTCGGCAGCGACACGCCGCCACGTCGGGACTGAGAGGCCATGGATGTTGAGCAAAAGGGTTAGACCTTTGCTTATTCAGCGATTTTGCGAAGACTGGGAGGGAAGAGGCATACCGAGGGTTTAATTAAGGAAGTTTTACAAAACTACCCAGGGGTTAAATTTAAATATACCTCTTCTTTTTTCCCTTTCAAAAATATATTTTTTAAAATTTTTATTTTTAAAAATATTTTTTTAATTTAACTTAAACTTCATTTTCTTTTCACGTCTTTTTCTTCTTCTTCTTTTGTTTAACTTAAACTCTAAATATTCTGATTTCTATAAGACACGTGTTCTATCGAGAAAAACCAAATGCTTACTATGGAGCTACAGTATTTATCCTATCCAATTTCTTATCTTCTTTTCCGTTCTTAGTTACAATTGCACTTTTGAGTGGGACTACATGCTCTTTCTTGGTGAAATTTCGATCAGGATTTGTGCATTATGCATTCTTCTGTCTCAATATTTTTAGTTGCATTGCCGTTATTGAGAGCATGATGATGGTTGTAGCTTCATAGTTCCCAATTTCTTGATGGGACTTGTTATTAGAGCGGGAATCATTGTAAGATGACTCTCTTTTTCTTCCAATTCTCGTATATGCCCCTAAATTATTGTTAGTTTCTATTCCAAAATAGGTACCTAAATACTAATTTGGAGTTTTCCTTCCAATAGAAAAAAAGATATGTATCTTTAGGTTTATGTAAAAAAAAAAATTACATTCGATTCTTTCTGATTAAAAAATATAGTTTCACATCAGCATGTAAGTCCCTATTATGTATGGAAATTAAACGTTAAATTGAAGAGGCTAAATGGTTCCCGAAGCATTTAGAGGGTTAAGGGGGTTGTTGATGCATTGAGGAAAAAAAAGAAATCTTTAATTATGTGGTTAATGTTGCTCAATGGTTGTGGTTTCAACCGTTAATTGTTGTTGTGTACTAGAGCAAATATATCACAAGAATTGAACATTTATGCCGATGTTGGTATGTTCATTTAAAGCTTCAGAAGTTTCATTATTTGTTAGAACCTTTAGAACATGTATACTGACTTAAGTATGCTGGATGTTTTACCATATGGTAGATTTGCACTAAGCAATGGAGAAATCGTGATAATAATATGGAGGCGAGATTTTATTCTTTTTCCATTTCATCAAATTGTTATTTCGTTATGTTTATTTTTTCCTTATATCTATTCAATTTATAATTTTGTTGCAGCCTCTTTATTTTATTAGAGGATATGTGAAATGCTTTTGTTTGAGCTATAATTTAATTATTTTCTTCAATTGAAAAAATTTTTGGGTTTTCTACAATATACCTTCAGCAGGTAGGTTCGGCTGCAATTTTCTAAAATAAAGGATTCTTTGTTCCTCATCCTTGAATGAAAAAGATAGTAATTCATTTTAACTATTTCATTTATTACTATTTGATTGGCAAAATATTATTAAGTCCCATTTATAAAAATAAAAACATATATGCCAGCTGGTATACCAAATTTCATAACATTTATAAAAATAAAAAAATAGATATACTAGCCGGTATACCAAATTACAAAAAAAAACTAATTAGATCATGTTTGTAATATGAAATTTGGTATACCATCTGGTATACCAAATTTCATAACATAATTAGCACTTTAAAATTTGATATACCGATTGGTATACTCGGTATACCATTTCGTATATCAAATTTCAGAACATGTTCGCAATCCATAAATAAATTTATAATAGACGAACATATTATGTAAAATGGTAATAATTTAGTAACTCATATATGACAATTATTGAACTGGTGGACAAATATATTTATGGACACAATTTAGATAAATAGACAAAGTTGAGTTATTCAAAGTAGCTATGCATGAAATTATACTTCATAGTAGCATTGGTTCTTAACTACAAGAATCTCAAAGGAAAAAACAAGAAAGAATTGATATAAACTTAATATCCATCCGGTATACCAAAAAATAAAACATATTTTCATTCTGAAATGTGGTATACTTGGTATACTGTCCAATATACCAAAAAGCATAACATATTTGCACTCTAAATTTTGGTATACTTGCTGGTATACCTGGTATACCGTCCAGTATACCAAAAAAACATAACATATTTGCACTTTGAATTTTGGCACACCAGCTGGTATACCGTCCGGTATACCAAGAAACATAACATAATTAATATTCTGAAAATTGGTATACCAGCCAGTATACCTGGTATACCAGTCGATGTACCAAATTTCAGAACAAGTTTGCAATCTGAAATTTGGTATACAGAATGGTATGCCAGATATACTAGCCGGTATACCAAATTTCATAACATAATTAGCATTATGAAATTTAATATATCGACTGGTATACCTGATATAGCATTTGGTATATCAAATTTTAGAAAATATTTGCATTCTGAAATTTGATATACCGACTAGTATATCTAGTATACCGTCCACTATACCAAATTACAAAACACGTTTACAATCCAAAATTTGGTATATCGGATGGTATATCAAATTTCATAACATGTTTGGATTTTGAAATTTGGTATCTCGTATACTGTCCGGTATACAAAAAAAATAGAATATGATTTTCATTCTGAAAATTTGAATTTTAGTATATATTTTTTATATTTAAACTCTAACAATAGCATAAATATCCCAACATAGATTGGAAATCTTGTCATTTGCTGTCTTAATACTTTAAAATTTCATATTTATCTCATTTTACAATATTGTAACATATTGATACAGAATTAGAAATTTAATAGTTTTTGAAGTTCAATACACCACTAAAAGCAAATCTCTTTCTGATTCTCCCAAGGGCACCTTCACACATTTCAAGGACAGTTCATGATCCTGTACAACTACTTTGAAATGTACACCTCAGCCCATATATACTCTACACAAGAAATACAAAACTAAGAACTTTTAATTCTAAGTAAAATAATAATAAAGAATTCATGCAAAGATGCTCAAGAGAAATATTTCACAGGTAGAAGCTCACTAGAAGTTGGGATGTAATGCCCCTATTGGTACCCTAAGTAGAACAAATGGTCATTTTGCATGAGACAGAGGTTAATTATGTGGCTAATTAGGGGGAAATTACAAGTTAGGGACTTAATTGAAAAGTAAAAATAAAAATTTTGAGGTAGAAATGTGATATGTGAAAGGTGAGAGACCAAAGTAAGAAACATAAATTGAGAAAGGGACCAAAGTGAAATTTTGTCAAGATTTTTATTAGTAACCAATAAGAAGTAAACAAGTGGAGGGCTAGGAAGAGAGAGATAAAGATGGTTTTCTTCTTGGGTTTGCCGGCCATTCTTGGCCAAAGACTCATTTGTTTTCTTTTATTTTTTTGTGCTTCTTCTCTTCTTCTCCAATTTTATGATGCTCCAAGGAGGTTAAAGGCTGTAGATGGTAGAGATGATGAACAAGAGAGGGAGAAAAGGAAAGATAAAAAGGAAGAAGGAGAAAGATAAGGAAGAGATAGATTGGTAGAGCCTTAAAAGGTATGAGAACTGATTTTGTTAGAAGAAATCGAGAACTGATTTTCACTGCATGATAGTGAAAATTTGTGTTGAAATCTGGTTATGGCTGTTACCCCATTTTTATGAGCAGTCTGTGGTTTTCTTTGTATATCTAAAGATTTATAGATCCGATTGGGATGATTTTTAGTTTTATGAAAACTAGAAACATAGGCCTACAACTTTGTAGAATGACATATTTGCTAAAAATGTTGTTTTACAGTCAAAATTAGCTTAGAATCCGGAACTAAAAATCTGTTGTTGAGCAGATTAGGGCATCACGGTTACTAGGTTTTTATCGTGAGCCAGTTAAATTTTCAATCCAGAGCCAAAATTCATCCTAGCTCATGGTTACTATGAATTTCATAGTAATCGTGATCCCTTTTCGTAGCTTTACTTCACGGTTACCACTCTAAGCTTAGTAACCGTGAGGTAATTAGCCTTTAGTCCAGAATTGAGGTGCAATATATGTCACGATTACTATAAATTTTGTAGTAACCATGACCCCTATTGCATGATTAGGCTCACGATTACCATGAATTTGGTAGTAACCGTGACCCTTCCTTTATAGTTCAAAAACTTTAAACTAAAAGATTTCATATGAAGCCTAAAGCTACTTTATCTCTTCCTAAATCTTATAAGTTAATTTAAGTATAAAGCATATGATAATGAACAACCATAAACATAGAAAATGTATAGGCAATATAAAGGTAAAGTTATAGTAATTAAAACATGAAATTATTTACTTAAATATGGTTGGATTATACTGATTATCTATATGTAATTTTGATCATGATATTATAGTTAAAGACCAATACTGTATTATTTGATTTAATTTATTATATGATGAATTGAATTGTATGAATCAAATGACATATGAGAAATGATTATTTGCCTGCACATAGAACTTGGTGGTGGATAGATAGGCATACCTATAGGATTACAGTCGCAACTACTACAGGTTTGACCCCGTTTGGGTCTTTATTTATCCCCAGTCAGGACCACAGGCTTGATCCAATTGGGTCCACATGTCTGATACCTTAGGGTATCCACAGGAATAATACCTTCGGGTATTTATATATTTGATACCTACGGATATCTACAGCACCCGTTATCCACAGCCACATGACTTTAGCAGGCAATTTACAATATAAAATAAACAGTATATGAATATATGTGTAATGATGATAGAGACTTGAATATTCACTATTTATGATATGTGGATTTATATTGTAACTCTTGCATGTTAATTATAATATTTGATATTAATAATGTTTATTGTGTGCTTAGAAACAATCACTGTGAGTGGTTGTTCATATATGTATTGTTCCCAACTAAGCTTTATAACTTAATATGGGTGTTTATTCGTGTAGGTTCAAGATATATCATTGCTTCAGGGATAAGGCCAACACCAGCTAGGAAGAAAAGTTAGGATGTCTAAATTGTACTACTTTTCTATTTTAAGTACGCTAATAGTCATATTCAATGTTCTAAGTCATTAATCTAAGCTCAATTTCAATTATACATGCATTTTTCCTAATTTTTCCTAAGTTACATAAAGGAAAATCATGCCAATTCAAGGGAAATAGAAGGATTTAATAGCCACTAACATTTCTTAATAGCTTAGGCTCCTTTAGGCTTCCTTTTTTTGCCTTTTGCCTTAAAAGGTTGCACCTCACTTGGAGAACCTACCATGGCCGAATTCTTTAACATAAGAAATACTACTTTTTTGTTCTCAAATATTTAAATTAACCACATAAATAAACTCTAATCACCTAAAAATACTTGTAGGTACCTTAAACTAAAATTAAAACCATAATTTTCTCTTACCTCACTTTGACACCCTAAGCTTTCCAACTTAATTTCTCTTACTTTTCTTCTTCTAATCAAAGAATAGAAGCTTAAAAAATCATCTAAATCTTTTGATGAATGACTAAATGTTTTGTGCTTCATCATGGGCCTCGATCTATTTAATTTGTGCTTCATCCTTTAATTGTTGAAAATAATAGTTTATGAAAATATAAGTTAATTTTAAAAACAAATAGAAAAAATTCACTAACGTGTAATTCAATACATGAGCATTTAAACCGTCAAATTATACGCATTTTACTGATATGACAGTTCATATACATGTGCGTCATGTCACATATTTGATTTTAAATTTTGATATTAAAAAACAAAGGCGAAACCACACCCAACACGCTCTAATAATTTTGAGAAAAAAATAAAGTGAAATAAAATATTAAACAGAATTTTAGCTTTTATTTTTATTCTATTTGAGCCCTCTGAACTCTTCAATATATGTTATTTTTTAAGACTTCAAATGAGTGTTTATTAATACAAAAAAAAAGTATAGATTTATCCAATTGAAGGGTTTCATTGAATGATCTTTATAAGTTTAAAGGCCAAAAATGTATTCTCCAATTTTATTATTTTGCAATATATATATATATATATATATATATATATATATATATATATATATATATATATATATATATATATATATATATATATATATATATATATATATATATATATATATAAGGGAAGAATTGAGAAATTTAATGAATCAATTTGTTTGAAAAATAAAAATTCTCTTTTTTTATTCATTTATAATAAATTGTAATCCATTTTTGTTGTTTTAATTAATAGTTAAAAAATATTTATTAATATTCAATTTATTATTTTCAAATGCATAATATAATTTTAATTTTTTGAAATTGGTATACCTAGTATACCAAACAATAGAAGGGTTTCAATTCTGAATTTTGGTATATCCGGTGGTATACCGGCTATACCATTGTGTAAATCAAAAATTAAAATTATCTTTTGAATTTTGGCACACGAGGTATACTATCGGGTATACCAAAATTCAGAATTGAAATTATCTTCTGGATTTTGGTTTACCATTGGTATACCAAGTATACTATCGGATATACCAAAATTTAAAATTAAAAGTATACCGCTGGTATACCAAAATTCAAAATTAAAGGTATACCGCCGGTATACCAAAATCCAGAATTGAAGTTGTCTTCTGAATTTTGGTAGACCACTGGTATACCTGGTATACCGTCGGGTATACCAAAATCCAAAATTAAAATTGTCTTCTATATTTTGGTATACCAGGTATTCCATCAGGTATACCAAAATTCAGAATTTAAATTGTATTATAGATTTTGGTATACCAGAGGTATACTAGGTATACCGTCGGGTATACCAAAATTCAGAATTTAAATTATTTTTTAGATTTTGGATACCAATGGTATACCAGGTATACAAAAATTCAAAACTGAATTTATCTTCTAGATTTTGGTATACTAGTTGGTATTTTGCTCATATGTATGATAAATGTTAATGACAATATTGCTGGCCTTAATCATAACAATCTTGATCTTTCCTATCTGTCAACCTCCTCCAACAAAACATTATTTATTATTGTTCATACATGGATTCAGTAAAATAATGTTAAAGTATTTTCTATTAAAATTTGGAATTTGAATTTTATTATATTTTTTTTATATTTAAACTATAATAATAGCATAAATGCATATCAATAATTGAAATCCAAATATCAATAACAAATTTTTCATCATTATAAGATCAACCACTTTTAGAATTGTGAGGAAATATTTCCGAAATGATTGATTATGTGAGCATATTAAATTTTGGGAATGGAGAAATATTAAATTAAATATTCAATATTGGTTTTTTGGATGATAATTTAAGCATTGAATTTTGTATATTCTTTATAGATCACTTGCCATATATTTAGAGAATTATTTTAATTAACATTCTAAACAATTTCTAATAATCTTTCCTCGAATTCTTATATTTTTGTTTTTATCAGCTCACTTTGTTTAAACTTTGTCTTTATACTGTAAGATTAATTCCATCATCTAAAGGATATTGGCCAACAAAATAGACCATATTTGCTTTGTTTATAACAAAAATAAGGATGCCAAAAAAAAAAGAAAAATAAAATGATTTACATCTCAATGATACATAAGAATTTGCTTTTGAATTATCTTAATGGCACAAAAGCATGAATGATTTACATCTCTGTTCTAGAAAGAATTTTTAACTCTAAACAACCACCACCACTAGCATACAATAACCCCTTTGCCAAAGTATACCGTCTAAGTTTCTAGTGATCTATCCTCCTAAAATAGGAAATTTTCATGAAAATGTTAGAAATTTGTACAACACTAAAAGGGAAAAAACACATACAAAACCTTTCCCATTGCAAACCTTCCATCTTCTCTATATGTTTCTTATTGATTTGGCCAACAAAGTATGAAACTATATCAAAAAAAAAAAAAGAATTTCTCCCTATGAGCTATGAGAAACAGCCCGCTGCATACAATTCTAACCGATGAATGATGTATTGGGAGTCTTCTAACAAACATTATCTGGAGATAAAATGCAGTCCTCACATAGAGCAACAGCATAGCTACAGGAGAAGAACTATTTAACTCGGAATTCATGCCTGAAAACGGTTATATTCTGAGTAAACATGTCCCGGTTCTTTGAATTCAAGCTCCAAGTAACATCAACCATCAGCTTGTCAAAGCAAAGGGAAAGCCGCTGATGTTGATCCACTGCCTGCAACACAATGCCAAATGTCACTGGAAATATGCTAATATACAAACATGAATAACACACACACGCACACAAACAAAAAAACAAATGCACAATTTATTTCATATAATTGATAAAAAGATTTAATTAAATTTCAAATTATGCTCATATATAAACATAAAAGGAGGCATGATATTCACATGAATTAATAATGCAGTGTTTTCAGAAGAACAAACTTTAGAATACTAATTGACATTTTGTAAATGAATCAGTAAATAAGAGAAGAAGAAAATCCTTTTGATCATATGCCGTAGACCTTTCTCTCTCTATATATAAATATGACATCCAATAAAATTGAAACGTTATAAAGAAGAAATGAGATTATAAGAACAAAGAGGTACTAATTAAAGGTAACCATGATCTATACAGAAATTTATCCGATCCAATATGGAACTTCATAATGGCAGAACTCCATAACTTCATGTATAGTTCTCTCTAGCATTTAAACGAACATGTGGTGGACAAATGGTTTCAATTCAATTCTACCACAAAATTATCCCACAAATTAAACAACTCAATTCCAGCAATCAAAGTATCCAAAAATTCAGGCCAAGAAAATAAAAGAAGGAACTATTTTAACAGCTACCACCATTTTATCAACTTCAATAACAACATCGAATATTTCAAATTCAATCACAGTAAAGATGAATAAATTAGAAAATAAAGAAAGAGATGAGAAAAGAAAAGTTCACCTTAAGAGATGGCAACAACAAAGTCATAATCGATGTTTCGAGCTGGGGTGGCAACGGCAAAGTAATTAGAGTTGGGGGCGGCGGCAGTAAAATAATTGGAGTTTTCAATTTCTTCTTTATTTTGAAAAATTAAAAAATTTATTTTCTATTTTCTATTTTAAAAAAATGATAAAAATAAACATGATCTTTATTTTCTATTTTGTGAAAAAATTTTCTAAAAAACTAAAGCAGTTTTCTGTAAGTAAACGAATCTGTAGCTTTTGTCTGGAAGAGAGTAACCGTAAGTGAATTGATGCAACTGTAAGAGAGTAACTTAAATTTACTTAGTTTGTTTGATTTATCAAAATTTAGAGTGATTCAAAATAAAATAAAATAATTTGAATTTCTCAATTTACTTTTTATAACCTAAAATATTTACCATCAAATTGAAAGGAAGTGAAGTTATTCTATATTTTAAAATATATATACATTTTTTAAAAATTATAAAAAGTAATTAACCAAATAATAAAAAGTAAACGAAACTAAATTAAATTTATATTACACTTCGTTTACTTTATTAAAGTAAATTAAATTCCTCTATAAATTACTCTATCCCAACAAAAGGCCTAGCGAAATTGAAGTGATAGTGTGAAACAATCAGTAACGTGTTATTGTTTCCTGTCTGCAACGCAACCACGACTCAAGACTGCCAACACCATCACGTGTCTCACTGTTAGCCATAAAGACAAGGAAGAGGCAAAAAGAAGAATAAGATTCTTGTTCTTGGTTTTGAAGTGAAGAAAGCAGACATCACTACCATTAGTTCCACTTTCCAGTTTCCTCCAAGTTACCGTTACTTCACCAGCTTTTCAAATTCTTTATATACAAGGTTATTTTGCCTCTCAACAAAGACAACACCGTTCGAATTTTAAAACAAGAAAGTGAGCTTTATTTATTTTTTGAAATCTCTAATTTGTTTGGTTAGTTGTTTTGTTTATTTATAAGGCGTGTTTGTTTTGTGAATCTTTGAAGTGTACCCAAGAGTCAAGGTGAGGATCCTAGAAGAAGAAGAAGATGAAGATCAACAATTTTCTCCTCCAAACAAATCCTTTGAAGGTACATTCTTTTGTCTTGAATTTTCACCAGATTTCAATTATAATTTACTTGATTTTTTTTTTTGCAGAAAAGGAAAATAATACTGAATATTCACCACCACCTTTGATTGCCAGAATTATCACTAAACCAGAACCTCCATCTTCTGCTTCTAAAGGTAATTATAACTTTTTTAATTTTTCTAATTATTCTGCAATTTACCATTAATCTGATTAAATTTCTTGATGACCCACAGTGCTGAAGAACAACCACAAACTCCATGTTCGAGCTTCTCCGATTCTTCGACCTCGAGCAGTTTTATCTAGTCCTGGTATTTCATTCTTTAAGGTTTTCCACCAGAATTATTATTTATCAAGGAATTATTTCATATCCGTATCATGCAAATTTATTAAACGATTTCGTCTATATAAATTATTATAAAGCGAAAATGAGCAATTATTATTCAGATTATTTTTTCTACCAATAATAATAACAATTTTTGACATGTTAGAATTCTAAATATTCTAATTTAAAAACCTGTAAATAGTTTTTAACGTGTCTAGTTTATTGACTGATTTTATATAATTTTCAATCAGAAAATATTTGTACATATATTTCAAAAAGAATTTTGTAATTAAATAATGCAACCACTTTAGTATGATGAATCTACATCTTTTGATGAATGACTGAATGTTTTGTGCTTCATCATGGGTCTCGATCTATTTAGTTTGTGCTTCATCCTTTAATTGTTGAAAATAATAGTTTATGAAAATTTAAGTTAATTTTAAAAACAAATAGAAAAAATTCAATAACGTATAATTCAGTGCACGAGCATTTAAACTATCAAATTATACGGACTGATATGACAGTTCATATCAGTGCGCATCATATTACATATCTAATTTTAAATTTTATATTTTATATTTTATATTTTTTATTAAAAAATAAAGGCAAACCCACATCCAACACACTCTAATAATATTTAGAAAAAAATAAAGTGAAATAAAATATTAAACAGAATTTTAGCTTTTATGTTTATTCTATTTGAGCCTTCCGAACTCTTCAATATATGTTATTTTTAAAGATTTCAAATAAGTGTTTATTAATACAAAAAAAAAAAAAAGATCGAGATTTATCCGATTGAAGGGTTTCATTGAATGATCTTTAATTTAATTATAAGTTTAAAGGCCAAAAATGTATTCTCCAATTTTATTATTTTGCAAAATAATATATATATATATATACAGGGGACGAATTGAGAAATTTACTGAATCAATTTGTGTGAATTTGTTGTCAGCGAACGATGGAATGATTGGAAGTAGAAACAAGGTTAAAAATGAAAAGAAGGGTAATTCTGAAGCAAAGAAGGCAGCCCAAGTGAAGGGAACTGTGAATCAGGCAAAAGTAGAAACTCCAATCAAGGCTTCTCCCAATTCTAATGCCAAGAAAAAGGGAAAATTCGTCTTAGAGCATGAAATCAAGATCCACTAATGCCTTTTTTTATTTTCTTCTTTTTTTTTTTAATTAAGAAATTTAATTTTAATACTCACTTTAGTTGGACAAATTTTGTTCAAGAATAACATTGCGTGTGATATGGATTTAGGTCAAAGACTTTCAATTCCAGCTTCTGAAAAAGAATGCTTCTGAATTAATGTATGTTCATCGAAATTTCATCAGAAAATTGGTCATTTCCAAGCTTAAAATTAAATTTATTAGTTGGATCATAATTAGGGTATTAATGGGTTTATAAGAAAAAAAATTAATCGGTACATTAATATCATTTTTTTAAAATTATTGATCGTTAACTAGTCCGTTACATTCGGTTAACCAATTTATCTATTTCGATTTGGTTAATCAATATTTTTTTTGTTAACCATTAAAATTTATAACATAAAATTATATAAAAAATTAGATAAAATTCAATTCAATTTTAAATTTGTAAAGTAATTCAAAATAAAAATCACAAAATAAATATAATTTACTAACCAAAATTCATATTCAATAAATTAGAAGATAATATTATAAAATAGATTTAATGTTTGTTGTAAATTAACATATTTAATTCTAAATCAAATAAATTTTTAGATACTATTAAATATTAAAATATAACCTCTAAAATATATAAAAAAGTAATTAAATGTTATTATATATGATAAAAAATAATATATATAAAAGTTAATCGATTATTACATATAAATATTACTACATAATTAAAAAAACATAATATAAATTTAATTTGAAGTATTATATAAATTTTATAAAAAAAATAAAAAATTAAGGTCTAAAAATAAAAAATTATTTAAATATATTTTAAAATATTATTTTACTTAAATTTTAAGGAAAAATAAATGAAAAATGAAATTTTTTTAAAGTATAAAAATAAAAATATAATATATATTATGTATAAACCAGTTAATTATAAACTAACAGTTAATCATAAGAGTGTTCAAAATCCGAAGCTATCCGAATAACCCGATCCGAACTAGATATTCGGGTAGTCATACAACATATGAAAGGATAATTTTAATTTCACAGATATTCGGGGTAGATCCGAATAACCCAAAAATATAATATAAAAAAGAATTTTATATGTTGGTATTCATTTGGGTGGATTCAGGTCAGGTCGACCTGAATCAGAACAACCCGAACCTCAATTTTTTTATTATATAAATTTAAAAAAATTATTTTTTAATTTAAAAAATAAGTTTGGATTATTTGAATGGAGTCCAAAATTTTGCGTGTTGTTCAGGTAGGAGCCCAAACTATTCGTAGGGTAGGGTATGATTGGAATTTATGAGGAGATTTGGGTCGGATTGGCCCGAATCCGTCCGACGAACACCCCTAATTAATCAGTACCAAAAAATATAAACCGCAATAAAAAAAATTTAAAATATAAAAATTAAAAATCATGACCGAATCTATAAAATCGGTTTAATTAAAAAAATCGATTCGATTTTGCGGTTAACTATATTTTTAATTTTTTTTTTTATCATTCCTGATCATAATCCTTTTATATCTTGAAATTTCAGTGAATTCGAATTATTATTTCCATTTTATTGTATTGTGTGTCTCTTTATTCATTCATTCCGAGATTATACAAATTTTCAGTTAGGTAGAATTGACTTGTCAACGATTTTGTCGAAATACAACTCATCCGCTGTATATTATTCCACAAAAATTTCACTAATAATACTGCTGGCAACATTCATGGAAATCACATTCAAAGTCGTCCTCTTCAATCATGCATTTTTTTTTTAATTCTTTTATACCTCTGAAAATTTCTCATCAGTTACTTTCCACAGTCGTTATAATAATCTTTGAAAAACTGAAACTTGTAAAACAAGAGAAACACAAGGGGCCCTTTTCTAATGGATTTGTTAAAGAAAATTTGATTTGTACTCTTTTCTAAATTGATTGTGAAAAATTCTTTGCTCTTAGTCGAAAATGGGGCATCACTGGTCAAGTCTTATTAAATTTTTGTATCTCTCTGTTATTTTTCCTATATAAACGTACCATAGAGATGACTTGGTCACTCGGTGTAGACCTGCCAAACACGTTTCTGACCAATGCCCAATAATAAATAACGGCAATATAGTCTACGCAAGCATTTTATTTAATTTTTTTTCCAATTATTACGTACTTTCTAAGGAAAAAAAAAAGCATTAATTTGGTGAATTTTCAAGGAAAATTCATATGGTTTGCCTTTGTATAAAATGGACAGCCGTTCAGTGTTCACATCAACTTTCAATTATTCAAGTTGTCTTTCTCTATATAAGGTGATTAAATTGGCTTTGTTATCATAAGCTACACCAAAAACTCCTTTCAATTACAGTCTATCTCTATATCTCTTTTTAACTTGAAAAATTATATATCCAATCTATCCAATGAAGGTATGGGAATTTATGTGATTCTGATCTTACATATAAAAAAAAAAAGAATTATTATTAATTTTTGAGCCCAGTTTCTTTGGATGCAGCAAAAGATTGTGCTCAATGTACAGATGAATTGTGAGAAATGCAGAACCGAGGCACTCAAGGTTGTGGCTAAAGTTGATGGTACGCTTTTAACCCTTTCCTTCTTTTCTTTTCTTTTTTTTTTCATTTTCTTTTTGCAACCGTTTAAAAATTTATTGGTTTGATTCATTTATATTCATGCCGGACATGTCAACAAAAAAGATTAAAACGTCTTTTAAGTATTTAATAATATTTAATTCTTAATATTTGGACTTAAAATTTTTCAGTTAATTTTACCATGATTGCTGAATTTGTAGCCAATTTCATAATAGTAATAAAATAAATTTTTTTTCATAAAAATCACTAAAATTTGCGAATATATACAATAAAATTATTTTGATTGATTTCTGGCAAGAGAAATATCAGAAAGTCTAGCTAGCATATCCGATCGCCACAACATACACACATGACATCCAGCATGACACCACGTCAGCAAATCACACAGCGATTCCAAACATTGTTGTATATCTACTTGTGCGTTGATGTAGCAAATATGATATGTGTCATGATGAAATGGTGCTATGTTGGATGTCATGTGGGCATATTATGGTAACCGGACATGTCAATTGAATTTTTCGACATTTTTCTTGTCGAAAATTGATCAAAGTGATTTTACTGTATATATTCGTAAATTTTAGTTATTTTTATGAAATTTTAATTTACTGTTATGAAATTGACTACAAATTCAGTGATCATGAATGAAACTATCCCTAAAATTTTTCACTAAATTAAAATAAATTCTATTCTCGCAACTAATCTCATGGTGCTTTTTTTTCTTTTAAATGTATTTTTCATTGTTTTTCTTTTAATTTTGTTAATTATCATTTATTTTCTTCTATTCTTCCATTCTTTTACGAAGACTCTTCGTCGGCGTCATGATCTTAATTCTATTGACCAATTAATATGAGATTTAAATTGCAAAAATGTTTTCAGAAAACTGGTCTTGTTCTCCCCATAACTTTTGGTCTTTTAACATATAATTGTTGTTTTTCCTTTTGCAACATTTATTACATGAAAAACGAATTAAATACAGGTGTGAACTTTTTGGGGTTCGAAGGAAATAACAAAGAAAAAGTGGTGGTGATCGGAGAAGGAGTAGATGCCGTCAGTTTGACGAGCAGCTTGAGGAAGAAAGTTGGCCCCACCGATATTATCAGCATTAACAACGTTGATGCCAAGTAGAAAAATTTCCCATCAAAACCATGCATCTTCCTATCTTGTTTGATCCAACAATTAGTTGTTTTTTTCAGTGTCCTCGTATCTTTAATTTTAGTCTATGTATGTATGAACAGAGAGGTTTCATTTTCTTTCTTTGATTTGAGATGTAATTAGTATGTAGAATTTTCCTTTAAAATTTTTAGATATTGGCGGTATTTTCTTCATTCATGCATGGTCATTTTCATTGGCTTAGTGATCAGTCTGCTCTTTTCAATGGATTGTGATTGATTTTCTTTAAGGCTCATCCATTGATGGATCATCTTTAAAGTCAAACCCGAACAATCTTGATTTATAAAGGAAAATTATTACCTAAATTCGATTTAGGTCAATGGTGCATTTCTGTATATACATGATAATCACCATTGTACTCATTTTTTAATCAATTTTGCATATACGACGGTGTAGTGATTTGGTCCATAAAAACCTATGCACACCAAATCTATGTAAAAGCAGGCTCTTTTAAAAAAATAACAAAAATCTAATTAGGTGTCCTAATCATATCAAAAAGTGTGATTAAACCTTAGTCCAAGTACAGAGCGCTTTTGGGAAATTGAATCTTAGTTCAATTGAAGATAGCTTTTGGGGGATAAGATTTTTGTTCTGAAAAAAGAAAACAAGGTGAGATTTTAAAGACAAGAACTATGAATTAAGTTAGTCGTAAAAATCGAACACAATACAATATTAGATTGTAAAGAGAGTAACGAGATTTACTATGAGTAAGGAGAGTAAAAAGAGTAAAAGAGCAATATTATTAAAATCGGACCGACAGCTGATCCTATCGGTTCAATGAATAAAACCAAAATGGTAAAAATTATAAGGAACCTATAAAAAATTGGGACAAAACCGGATAAAATTAGAAAAAATCGGTTAGAATCATAAAAAAAATAATTTTTGTCCAAACAACATTTTTTAAAAAAAATTTAATGAATTTATTATGAATAAAATAAAACTTATAATTTATAATTGATGAATTTCTTTTAACATTTGAAATGTTTTCCTATATTTGTTATAAATATTGAATAATTTAAAAATATTATTATATAATTAATATTTGATGATAAATGTATTTTTTAAACTATTTTTTATTTTTTATATAATTATATTTTCATAATATTTATAGAAAATTTTAAAAATACTATTATTTTGAAAAAAAAATCTGATCGAACCCTATTGAACCGATCGAATCAAGAACCATTTGCCTTTACGGTTCTTTGTTTAATCCGATTTTAATAACATTGGTAAATAAACGTCACATTGGAGAACGGATATTTTATAATGTTTATAATTTTGCTTAAAAAGTAATTATAATGGAATTTAATTACGTAAAAGGGATAATGAAATATAATTATGAATAATACATAAAACGAACCACAATGAAATTATAGGGTTTTATTTTATGTTCACCACTAAGTATTTTAATACTCAGCGTGTGGTTTTAGGATGCACGCAAGGGATAGAGTTGGAGAGAATTCAGTTGAAGAGTAATCCAACATTTTTGTATTTTTCTTCTGTTGGCATGTACATATGTGGGATACCAAGTAGGATGGACATAAATAATTTTCATGACTCTATATATTTTTGAAATGGACTGAATTTTTATATATCTTACACTGTAAAAGAGTTTTGATGAGATTAAATGAATAATTTATACTATATATATATATATATATATATACATATAATTGTGAAAATGACTATTATACTGTAATGGCTGATCTTATGGAGTTTTTTTTATATTGTTAGAGGCTGGGTTTGATGAGTGCGATTATTTGAAAGTGTTTTATAGCATTTGTAGGAGGTAAAATTTGGATTTTTACCGTTATGTTGTCCAAATTTTTGTAAATTTAATAATAATATATGAAAAATGTGGATCTACGAATTAGTGGTTAAGTAATTGGATGTTACAAAGATGGACAATTAAATAGTGATTTATGGATCACTGCAAAGTATTGTAACACCGGTAATCGAACTAATGTCTGATTATCGGGTGTTACAACTTCTGCCTTTCACTTTTCCTTTACTTTTTTTACTAGCTGATTTTCTTCTTGTAGTGTTTTCTCTTTAAAACCACCATCGGCGAGCACCCATTTTCACACCGGTATTTCAATTCTTGAGAAGTGAAAACGAAGCAGCCAAGGTGAAGAAAGAGGAGAAGAATATAGAAGAAATTGTTGAAGACAGAAGCTATGGCTGCCATTGATGGTTAAAGAGTGAGCTTTCCATGGGGCCTTGCTAGAGAGAGAGAGATGAAGAATAAGAGAATATAAAAAAGGAAGCTGACTTAGGGTGGGGGCTTGGAGGAATAAAGGTAAGGGTAGATGGAACGCAACTTCATTCCATATATTTGCATATATGTTTTTCTCTATATATTAATATATATTATTGATAAAAAAAAACAAAAAAGGTAATATTAATTACCTTAGATATTAAAAGCCCATTCATTTAGAAGTTTATAGTTTTGTTAAAAGCCCATAATAAAAAAAAACCCAATTAGATTAAAAATCCAATTATAAAAGCCCATAGAACCTATTGACCTGAACCCAAAGGGGTCCTTTTCTAATGGATTTGTTAAAGAAAATTTGATTTGTACTCTTTTCTAAATTGATTGTAAAAAATTGAGGAATTTATATAGAATACCGTTTTTTAACTTTATTTTTTAAAAATACCACCATCAATTTTCTAATTTTAAAAATACCTTTTTTTAAATTTATGTTTTTAAAAATACCACTTTTATTTTTAACCCTATTTCAATTTTTCTTCTTTTTCTCCTCCTCCTCCACGCTCCCAGCAGCTTCGCTATTTATTTTTCACACCTATATTTTTTCTCTTTTTTTTCAAATCTGCCGTCGACCAGCCAACTCTGGCATCGCCTTTCCCCTCTCCTTTGCTTCTTTGGTTTCTCCTCCAGCAGGAGCAGTGGCTTTATCCCCCTTCCTCCTCCATTATTCTCTGATTTCTTTTGAGAAATTGATCAACTGTGCTGCTGCTGTTCCTCATGTAAAAATTCCACTTTCCTTGCTAATTTTAGTTGAGAAATGGTAGATTTTGGATGAAGAACGAATTTGGAAAAATTTGATTTCAACCTAGGGATATGATTTTCTTCTAATCTCTGTCTCTTCTATTTCTCGATACTTCTTCTCTATTTATTTCGCTTTTGCCTCTGTTTCTCTAGCTTAATGCATGTCCTTATCGGCCAATTACTCTGCTAGGGCAAAATTCAAGCCCGATTCTGTTGTTTTCCGGCGAAATTCTACCTACCCAACTCGTTAATTTCCCTAAATATTTAGAGTTTCTCTTCTAATTTCAAGGTAGAAATGCTGCGGATCATGACATAGGGTTCGTGAAGTACTAAATTTACCTTCAATTGCATGAAGATTTGGTGTTGTCTGTGCTTCACTGTCGAAGACGAAGAGCTACCATTAAAAGACAGTAAATTCGGGAATAAAGGCATGAGAGGGCGTTTTTGAGAATGAGAGCAACCCAGAGGGCAACATTGGAAATAACGATGAGAATTCTGAGGAAGTTTCTGCCACGAGATTAGCACTTGCATTGAATGATAATGGGCGGGGGCGCGACAATCACGACTCCTTGAGATTGTTCGAAGAGATGATTAGAGCGATGCGCAGTGGTGGAGCTAATTGGGGCGAGGGAGCTCCTGGTTTAAATGAGTCCGTGCATTTGATTTCTCCGCTTTCTATGAGGAAGACTAGGACCTTTTGTTCTTGGCGAGACCAGGGAGAGAGTAGCGGTTCCATGCCGCCACCATCTGCATTCTGCATTCTATATATGTATATATTTGAACCAGAAAAATATGATATTCGAATTTTGGTCAATTAAGAAAGTCTGACTACTCTCAATGGTATACAACGGTATACTAATGGTATACCACCTGGTAGATCCAGTATAGCAATGGTATACCTGGTATATCATGGTATACCACCTGTTATACATGATATACCACATGGTACATCCAGTATACCAATGGTATACCATCCGGTGTACATGGTATACCAATGGTATAACGTTTGGTATACATGGTATGTCATGATATACCTCCGGTATACCACGGTATACTAATGGTATACCACCTGGTAGATCCAGTATACCAATGGTATACCACGATATATATATATATATATATATTTTATTTTTTTGAATGATAATCAAAATTAAATTTTATTTTTTATTTTGGTATACCAGGTATACCGTTGGTATACCAAAATTTAGAATAGCATTTTCAATTCTAGATTTTGGTATACAACCGGTATACCAGGCATACCATCGGTATACTAAAATCCAGAATTGAGATTGGCAGTATGCATTCTAAGGTATACCAACGGTATACCAGGTATACCACCTGGTAGATTCAGTATACCAATGGTATACCACGATATACCATGGTACATCCGGTATACCAATATTATATCATCTGGTACATCAAGTATACCATTGGTATACCACAGTATACTATTGATATACCACCCAGTATAAATGGTATACCACATGATGCATCCGATATACCAATGGTATACCTGGTATATCATGGTATACCACCTGTTATACATGATATACCACATGGTTCATCCTGTATACCAATGGTATACCATCTGGTATACATGGTATACCAATAGTATGACATTTGGTATACATGGTATGTCATGGTATACCCCTGGTATACATTATTTACCAGCTCCGCCTGCCATGGGAGGCTTGGAGACTAAGAAGAGGAGCCCATGAACAGCCCAAGTTCCCAAAAGAAATCTCTTAATTTAAACCCACATTGCAGAGAAGGATTAGTCCTAAGTTGGGTTAATTAGTGATATTATTATTGATTTTTTTTTCCTTCTGAAAATCATAATAATTCCTAAATCCTCTCAAAAAAAATGCTGCATGTATTTTTAAAAATGTCTTTCCGGTATTATGATCGATTAAAAGCGTAAAAGTGTCGGATTGAATTTTAATGGATTAATGTCGGATATAAGAAAAAAAGAAATTGTTGAGGGAAATCTTAGATGAAAAGTAACATAGTATTCTTGCCAACCGTAAACCCATGTCTTTGATTTAATAAAAATTTGAACTTTTTAACTCCCAGAAAAATACAAAAATAAAGGAAAAATAATTTTGGAAAAGAACAATTTTATAATAAAAATAATAAAAAGTCATTCTTTTGTTGTAGGCGAAGTGCAAGCAAGCAAAGCAGCCAGCCCAATGAGAGGAAAGGAAAGGGAAAGAAAAAGCGAAGAAAGAAAAAGGAAAATATAAAAACATAAAATCTTAAAAAAAAAAGGAAATCCCTACTCTCTCTCTATAAAACCCTCACTCTGTCTCTCTCCAAAGTCTCTTTTTTCTTGACTTTTTTCTTCCTTTGAGTTATGATCTTTTTAATCCTTTAATGGATTACGGATCTGCTCTCATACTCACTTTCAAGATCTTTTAACCTCTAATTTAATCATTTCTTCCATCTTCCTTTTCTGATTGATCGATTTTTGCTCGGGAAAATTTCGGGGTCAGAGATAAAGTGAGGGAAAGTGGAGCTGGATTCTTAGAAATGAAGGTACCCTGCTGCTTCGTCTGCCAAACTCGATATAACGAGGAAGAGAGAGTTCCGTTGCTGCTCCAATGTGGCCATGGCTTCTGTAAGGAGTGTCTTTCCCGGATGTTCTCCGCGTCTCTCGATACGACTCTAGCTTGCCCCCGGTGCCGCCACATGTCCGTCGTTGGCAACTCCGTCAACGCCCTCCGGAAGAACTACGCTGTCCTTGCCCTCCTTCACTCTGCCTTTTTTAAAAAGTGGTATTTTTGAAAATGAAAATTTAAAAAAAGGTAATTTTAAAAAGGAAAAAAGGAAGGGGGTATTTTTAAGGGGAGCTCCTTTTTTTGGGTATTTTTGTGAAACTCCCTAAAAAATTCTTTGCTCTTAGTCGAAAATGGGGCATCACTAGTCAAGTCTTATTAAATTTTTGCACGTCTCTTTTTTTCCTATATATACGTACCATAGAGGTGACTTGGTCGCTCGGTGTAGACCTGCCACACATGAAAATAAGTCATAAGTTGGAATAGCAAAACTATTCAATCAACTAAAGTTTCAGACCCAGAAACAAAGTGCATTAAATAAAAACCCTGCCAAAAAAACATATAGATGAGTGATATACCCAAAACACAGAGTGACTAAGCGATAACTCTACCCCAAATAAAACATTAACAACAAAACCAGATAATATTGCACTGTCATATACACAATCTTTACTAAAAATTCACACTATTTTCTCAACAACGATTCACAAAGAAAACTAGAATGCTGAGACAATTGATTCGCAAAAAGTATTTTTAATAAGTCTTGAGGCAGCATTCAAAACCCTGGTTGCTAAAAACAAATAATCAAGTCATGAAGTCCAAACTGAGGCACTCAAGGTTGTGGCTAAAGTTGATGGTACGCTTTTAACCCTTTCCTTCTTTTTTCTTTTTTTTTTTCATTTTCTTTTTGCAACCGTTTAAAAATTTATTGGTTTGATTCATTTATATTCATGCCGGACATGTCAACAAAAAAGAATAAAACGTCTTTAAGTATTTAATAACATTTAATTCTCAAGATGTTCCCACCGAAATTGGTCCCTGAAAATTTTCTCAAACTCGGTAAATTATAATGTTCTCTTCTCCACTCTTTAAACATACAATTGTTGTTGTTAATTCTGCAATATTTTATTAAATAAAAAACGAATTGAATGCAGAAGTGAACTTTGTGGGGATAAAAGGAGATAACAAAGAAAAAGTGGCGGTGATCGAAGATGAAGTAGATGCCATTAGCTTGACGAACAGCTCAAGGAAGAAAGTTGGCCCCACCAATATCATCAGCATTAACACCGTTGATACCAAGTAGAAAAATTTTCCATCAAAATAATACATCTTCCAATCTTGTTTAATCCAACAGTTAGTTGTTTCAATATCTTTAATTTTAGTTGATATATGCACGGAATAGACAGATTTCATTTTTTCTACTTTAGATGTAATTAATATGCACATTTAATTAGCCTAGTGATCAGCCTGGTCTTTTCAATCAAAATTAGAGATGGATTGGGATTGATTTTATCGAGACTCATCAACGGATGGACCGTCATTAAAGATAGATCCGAATAATCTTGATTTATAAAGAAAAATTATTACCTAAATTCAATTTAGATAAATTTATAAATTAGGTCAATGCGTATGTGCATGATAATCAACATTTTACTAATTTTTAATCAATTTTACATAGATAACGATTTAATAATTTGGTCCATAAAACCTATATACACCAAATCTAAATAAAAATGGCTTTTTTGTTAATTAGGTACCCACATAATAAGTTATTTTTTTATAAAACTATTAATCAAATCAAAAATAACACAAAGAAGATAGACTTTGGGAGATTAAACCTTAGTCCAGGCACAGAGAGCTTTTGAGAGATTGAATCTTAGTTCAAGTGGAGATATCTTTTGGGGAATAAATTTTAGTCCCAAAAAGAGAAACGAGGTGAGGTTTTTAAAACAAGCACTATGAATTAAATTAGTCTAAAAATTAAGCATAATACACTATTAGATTGTAAAGAGAATAATGAGATTTATTATGAGTAATTAAGGAGACATCACAATGGAGATTTTATAAGGTTTATAATGTTTTTGACCATGATTAAAAATAGCAGTCAATTGGTCACACGAACTTAATTTACGTCCCTTCTCGATAGATTATGGTCCTCTTATATTTGAATTTAAGCCCTTCAGGATTTTGGAGTGCAAATTGAGAACAAGTAGATTATGAGAATTCTTTAAATTGAACAAAAATAAATTTTTGATTTTTTAATAAATATGTATGTAGAAATTCTCAATAATTTATATATTATAATTGATCCGGACTGGTCAAATCGGTCATACCAAATAATCAATTATTGATTAGTAAACTTCACGTTTACTATTTTTATTATATCAATTGATAAATATCAAGTTTTTTAATGTTAATATCAAATAGTTAGGAAACTTCGTGTTTACTAATATTCGTGACAATTAATAAAAATTTTACTTGAATCAATAAACTTCAGGTTTATTGATATTAGTATCACTTAATCAAAAAATTTCACATTTATTGATGTTTGTATGATTGATAAACAATAGATTATTAATATTTGTACAACAGTTAGTAAACTCTATGTTACTAATATTTGTATCTATTAGTAAACTTCGAGTTTATTAATATTTGTATCAAAATAAAATTAAATTATCTTTAAAAAATATATTACTTATCTTATATAAAGTTGATCTCAAGTATTTCTCTCCCAGTCTCAAAATGATATTCATTTCAGCAAATATCTTTTAAAAATAAATTTTTACGGAATATATTGGAGAAATAATATATTTCATAACAAATTATATGCAAATAATTACATTATAACTCTTCAAGAGCCTTCAAATAATTGTATACATATAGTAAATTGAAAACCAAATATGACTTTACATAAAATATATTCATCATATATAATATAATGATTAAAATATAATTAAGCAATGATCAATTTGCAATTATGTAAAATAAATCACTAAAATTATGTTAATGTCATTGGCAATGAAAATGCTATTTTCATTTTTTTTCTTAATAATTTCGTATATTGAAGTTTTTAAAATTTATTGTAGGGTACAATTACTTAACTCTTAATCAATATTATTAACTCATAAGAATTAAAATAATTCAAAGTTTATAAATTAAATCTATTTGTCATTTAATATCATAAATTATAATTTTTAATTCCTTCGAACCTGGTTGTCGTAAACCACTGACTTCAAACAATCAGTAGAAACTATCGTTCTGATAACGTATTATAAATAAAAGTAAAATAAAAACAAAATATAGAGAATAATGAAAAATATGATTTATTTGTTATATTATTATGTGTTTAAAATAATAACGCTGAGAGTAGTTATAAACACAAAAATTTGATCCATATAAAAAATAAATAAATTTATAAAATAAATCAAGTAATAAAAGAAATAATAAATATGGCAAGTCATTCAAATATGAATATTTCATAACAAGTTATCGTGATAACTAAAAAAATATTATAACGTAAATGCAAATATACTCTGGAAATATGGAACACATGTAAAAATAAATTATATCCAACAATAATTTAAAGGATAAAATAGACAGTAATAGGCAAACTTAAATGACAAAATTAAATAGTATCTTTCTTTCAATATTGTTTAGTAGAGTTACCATGTTAAACCCATGATGCACCTACCATTATATATCTCGGGTTTAGCAATTTATATCTTTTCGATATTTAAATTATCTAAATTTTAAATTTATGGCAAAATATTCTTTTTGTATTTGTTTTATTTTGTTCAATCGGATGGATATATTTAGGCCCAATTTCCTGGGCATGGATTAAGGATAACTCCAGGAATTCACTCAAAATATTTTTTTTTCAACTCTATTTTTTTAAAATACATCCATCAATTTTTAATTTTAAAAATATCATTTTTTTATTTTAAGTTTTTAAGCCCGTTTTATATTAAACTTAAACCTTAATTAACATTCTAAAATTTATTTCTCTTTCAATCTTTCGTTGCTTATTGTTCCAAAACAATACCCCATCTTCAGCAAAGTCATAAGCGACTCCGATCTATTATCTAATTTTGCTATTACCAACTTATCGTCGCAATATTATTCGTGTATCTTTTATTTTTTTTTATTAATTTTGTATTATTTTCTTTTTTTTGTTTTTCCTCCTTATTCTGTTTTTCTATTTTGTTACCAACGAATGTGTGAGATTACTTTGTAGAAGTTCTTTTTTTTATTGTTTATCATTAAATTGGATTCCGAAGTTTTTCTGGTCACTTTTGACTTGTACCAAATGCAAATAATTTCTTATTTAATTTTCTAATTTTAGTTTAAATAAAAAAAATTACAAAATAAAGCTTTATTTAGACCTTTTCTTTTAAGAATTCTAATTAGAATTTTAACTCAAACTCAAAATTCTGTAATTTTATACACCATAAAAATCACAATAAATTTATTAAACAAGCAACGTGGCAAATCATTCGGTTTCCTTTATAAATATACATATACATCTCTCTCTCTCTCTATATATATAGAGATATTCATCTTACTTTTGACATAAGAAATGATATTAGTCAGTAGCATTCGTTTTGAGCTAATAAGAATTTTGTTTCAATTCAGGATGTTAAAGTATGGCTTTCTAAAATTCTGCAACTTATTATTTTAAGAATAAATTGAGGAGTGTTTAGAAAATTATGGATTGGTTAATTGTGGCAATACAAATTTGATTTAATAGTTTATTTGATTGGTTATATATGGCATTAGCATGGTGAGTTTGGTTGGAAGATGCGAGTCCAGCAGCAAAGAGTCGGTCATATATATGCTGATGACAAGAATAAGAAATAGGATAGTTTTTGAATTTTCATGAAATGATAAGAAGTGTGATCATAAGGGAACATTAACCCTTTTTTAGCATTTGTTATTGCAGTTATCGATTCGGACAAATGGAATTTGACCAACCACAAGTAAAAGAGTCGGGCATATATTATTTTACTTCCTTATTATTTAGATGTTACTAGATTTTATGATAGTTGTAATAATATTCGATTTGATCAAAGGGTCTATGCAACAAAGAGACAGGACAAATCCTTTTGGTCTTGCGGAGGTTGAAGGGTCACTAGTACCTAAAAATATGTATACTTTGATTGTGGTGCTGTGATTGTGAATGCAGTGATTATCTTAAATTTATTGTGTTTATATGGTTTTGTGAATGCATGATTGGAATGCTTTTGTTTTGTCATTTGCCGAGTACTTCATGGATGAAAAGGGTATTACCGTCTTAAACGTCAATATGAAAATTCATAGAGTTAGATTGGCAATCCCTTTATATTTTCATGTATTGACGAAACAATTGCAAAATACTAAGAATGATTTGAAAGCACCTCCTATAAGACCTAATTTGAAGGATGATTCTGAGCATTTTAAAAGAAAAGTTGTTTTAGTTTGACAATATATTTTCAAATAGTTGTAAGTACTACGAGATACATTTAATTAAAAAAATAGTTGTAAAAATGATTTTAATTTATATTCATGGGATATGTTTCAATTTTGTAATTTGATATACTACATTTAAATCGAAAATCATCATTTGAAATTGATGACAGGTCGAATGAGCAACAAGTCCTTTGCGATCACCTATAAAAAGGTAAACAAAGGACCGGGAGATTTCCGACTAGAGAGTTTCTGACGGTCAAGTTATGATTTATGTGTAAAAGAGAGTGAATTTTTAGTAAAAGATTGAGTAACCGTTTTCATACCTGTTTTTTCTCCTTTTATAAGAGGGATTGGCACATTTGCAGGAGATAATGGAAGGAGATTTCCGTTCTTTTCGGCCACTAACCTATTTTTTATGATTTTTGAGGGAAACGTGGGTTAGTGGTAACTATTTGTCCATCGTGGTGGAGGTATTTTCGGAACACATTCTTAACCGAACTGTTGCCCGATTTGAGAGCCCGGGTGATTCAGGTCATTGGTCGATTTGTGAAAGTCCGGATTGAGCGATATGCTCGACTACTGTGGACCGCTTAACCGAACTTTGAGTTCGGTTGTTATCAGGAATCAAAAATCACTTTGCTTCAATAATGAAATTGAAAATAGTTGTAAATATGAATTTAAATCAAAAGGAAGTTTTATTTGCTTTAATTATGTCTATTTACAGCAAAATTTATAATTGAAAATCATCATGTTGAATTTGGTATATCAGATATACTGGTCAATTTATCAAATTTCAAAATTAAAAATCATCTAAAATTTGGTATGCTAGCAAGTATATCAGTTGATATACTAAATTTTAGAATCGAAAATAAAATTGATATACCGGCTGGTATATCTAAAATAATTGTATCTTCTTCAATTCCAAGTAAGGTTTCATAATCTTATCATCATCCATTTCTAATAATCATGTTGAATTTGGTATATCAGGTATACCGGTCAATATACCAAAATTTAAAATAAAAAATTACCATCTAAAATTTGTTATACTAGCAAATATTTCAAATATATCGGCTGATATATCAAATTTTATAATCGAAAATAAATTTTATATACCAGTTGTTAAATCTAAAATCTGAAAATAAATTTTTTTTATCCAAGTAAGATTTTATAATCTTATCATCATCCATTTTCAATAGATAATTTTTAACAAGATATTTTTATATTAATTTAGATAGGTATGTTTTACATTGATTTTCAATTGATATCATTTTATGCTCGTTTCAAGTTCATAGCTGGGAGAATTTTGAATTAATGCCCTTTTAACTTGAAAATATTAAAACTTGTTATTATCAATCGATTCTCCATTATGTTTAAACAAAATTAGTATTATTAATTAAGGTGCATACTTTTAATTGACAAAAAAATAAAAAAATAAAAACAAACTATTATGCTTATTTTGCAGCATTTCTATAGCCATTTATGTTAAAAAATTTTCACTTTTCACACCTTACTTTCACTTTAGACATATTTTTCATCAAATATCACCAATGAAAAATGCTAAAATTTGCAATGAAGAGTTGATAAAATATAATATTAATAAAATTTATTAGAAATTGCCTATTTCGTAAAACATTAGATTAAAATTTTACTTTTATTATTTACAGAAAAACTGGTAGTGGCGGAGCCTAATTTAAACGTTAAGAACAAAAAAAGGCCTAAATTTCTTTCTTTGTCTCTCTCATTTTTTTTTCCTAGCTACCAAAAGGTTTGCATTAATTTGGTTGGAGCATTAGGGGTGTGCATCGGTCGGGTTTGGGTGAACCCGACCTCGATTAATTTAAAATTTATATATTTTTTTCATTCGACCCTATATAAATATCGAATCCCTACCCGTTCAACATGATATTTTTTTAGGCCCGACCTGAACCACCCGAGTTACCCAAATTTATTTTTTTAATTTACATATTTAAATTAAAATCCTAAATTAATATAAATAAATAATATTAAATATCATAAAAAATATTTTAAAAATATAACAAACTAACAATTTTAAAATTACATTAAATATATATTAATTAATATTGTAGAGAAATTAGAAATTTTTTTATTTATATATTAAAAATTTCGAGCTGTTCATTCGGGCTGGGTTAGTCGGATTTTCACCCGACCCGAAATATGCATAATATCAATAACTGAACCGATCCTATTAACCCGACTAACCCTATCCGAATGCATCGGTTCGGTTTTTTGCACACCCTTATGGAGCATGTCGGCCTAAATCTCTCACGGCTTAAATTAATTTAAATGTTGAGAGAAAAATTCTGAATTTAATGTAAAAAAATTTCAAGCAATTCTTACAGTTAAATCAGTAATTTACAATAAAAATGATATTTTCCTAGTTTTAAACCTTAATTTAGTTGAATTATTGCTTAAAAAAAATTTAGTTGAATTATGGCCAAAGGTTAAGATGAGCAAAATCACAAAAAATTGACGGTCATGATTGAACAGGAACAGTGTGGATACTCAGTTCGGCAAGCACACAATTGTTTACGATATATAAATAAGCAGGAGAACCCCGATACCTTGAGGTTAGAGATTAGATACTGTACTTTAGCCTCTACGCGTTTCTGTGTAGCCCTCACCGAAACGAAACTAATCGAATAACTCAAAAAGAAGCCAACCCAACGAAAACTAACCCCAAAAACCTCCTCCATCTCGGAGACGCCGAACCCAAATCCTGAACTTTCTCTTACTTTAAACGGCGTCACTTCATCTTCCTCCGGTAACTCGGCCATTGCTCTTTATCTTTTTCTTGTCTCTGCTTGTCCTACTTTGCTTAGGACTAATTTGATTCAACTCTTACTTAGGGTTTGTTTTTTATCCTTTGCGCTTCATCATTCACAGTGCTGAAGTTGTTTTCTTCCAATTTGAAGATCCGATGTTACGTTTGATTTTCTCTTTGGGCTTATAATTCTGCAATTGATTGCTTGAAGACTGAAGTAGCAATGTCTTGGCTGTCAATTTTATTGTTAGGTTAAAAATACTAAGTTAGAACTGGAAAAGATTTTTGTTATGTAGTGTTCAGTATTTGTGTTTATTTGTTTAAATCTTTTGCTGATTATGTTATTCGTGAATTGCAGATTCTAGTATAGAGATAGGAGTTGTTTAAATTGTTTAGGATGGGGGATAGTGAGATGGTAGTTGCTGAAACATCTACGGTAACAGAGTATGCATCTGCTGGCTATGGTGATACAAGCTCTCACGTTGTCCCTGATTCTACTGTATATGCCACCAAGGGTACTGAAGTTCTCGTTCCTTCTACTGGCGTAGCTTATACTGCTCCTGTCTCTAGTTTTAATTCTGGCGTGCAAGGGGAGCATGTGAACTCAACATATGAGAGTAAGACAGATGTTGGGATGGGTAATGCTAGTACGAATGATGCTGCTACTGAGAATGCATCAACGGAGCCTCCTCAGGCTGCTGCTTATAATTCTTCTGCAAATGGGAACATTGGAAGTGAGGCAGGAAGCATCCCGTCAGCAGAGAATGGTACTTCTGGAGATGTTGCAGGGGGAGCTGATGTCGGTGCTCAGCAACAGTATATGGATGAATCTGGTATGCTTTCTGCGTACTTCTAATGTTTATATGGTGTAATGAAGTGTTGGTGACATCTAGTTTGCAATATGGATATAGGCCTTTAAATGGATGCTTGATTCATTCAAGCTTGAGTTTGTTAACCAAATTAAATTTTCCTTTTTATACATTTATTTATTTTTCCCTGCTAATGTTGACTAGGTGTATCTGCTTTAACCCATGATGTTGTTGTTTGAGATGTATATACGAGCCTTTGCAACACCTGTTACCTCTAT
The DNA here is from genome assembly GCA_037975025.1 of Excoecaria agallocha. Classification (NCBI taxonomy): domain Eukaryota; kingdom Viridiplantae; phylum Streptophyta; class Magnoliopsida; order Malpighiales; family Euphorbiaceae; genus Excoecaria; species Excoecaria agallocha. Next base: position 60,327,819 of record CM075807.1, on the reverse strand, counting down.
TGTTTATCTACGTTATTGCTCTTGATTCTTTACATTTACCTTGTATTCCATATTTCAGTAGTATACTTGGAGCAAGCTGACTAGTAGGGATTATTGCTGTAATGACCAGTGGCTTGCTCTTCTTCACCCAAGCTTAGTGTGCTGTGAAGTAGAATGGTGTATTATATATTGGCATGATTAGATGCATTTGTTTTTAAAAGTTTTGCCTAAAGTTTACCTGTAGATTGACATATCAATCCTTTATTTATTATTATTATTTTTTTTTTAAATTTTTTGTATGTTTTTATTGGCTTGTTGCTAGTTCTTGATATTGCTGTTTGGTGTATAGCTTTTCTTCGATTATTACTTATGCAGATTTCACCCTCCTGGGCACTTCTTGTCTGTTCAACGAATTTTGTTCCTTTTATCAAATATTTTTTCTCTATACAGCGCCAATGTCAGGTGAGGAGGAAAGGCTGTGGAATATTGTGAGGGCCAATTCACCGGACTTTGATGCATGGACTGCCTTGATTGATGAAACAGAGAAGATGGCAGGGGTATGAATTTAAGATATATGATTAACTTAAAGCTAGCTCTTGAGTTCATGGATTTTCTTTTTAAATATATTTTCAGAAGTGGGTGAACAGCAGGAAATTTATTTCAGACAAATAATTCTTGTTAGTCAATAGCTAGCTGTCCCTGAAATGGTTGAGTTTGTCTTGCACTATATAATCTTGGAAATTGGAAAGTCAAAGAGTTAGTTATTATCTCTGTGTGTTGCACTATATGATACTGGGACTTGAAAAATAAGAGTGCTTACTTCCTATCTTTAAAATTGGCTGTTCGTTTCATTATATGATGTTAGGAATTGAAACATTTAGTTCTTCTTAATAAAGTAAATTCTTGCATTATAGTTTTAGAGTAGGAGATCATTGTGTGCACAACTAAATTTACATGGAGATGTTTTCTATTCCAAAGTATACTTATGCTTTAAAAGGTGAAAGAAATGAGGTCAAAGTTTGTTGGATTGATACCTAGACGTTTTTGGAACTGGAGAATTCTGCAAATTGAGACTTGTTGCTGATTGATAGCATATTTTGATGTTCCCTATGAATTCTGTTTTGTCATCTCACTTGCCAAGTGTTGGAGCTTTTAATTTCCTTGGTCTTAACAACTTTATTGAAATCAATGCAGGACAAGATACTGAAAATTCGAAAAGTATATGATGCCTTTTTAGCTGAATTTCCATTGTGCTATGGTTATTGGAAGAAATATGCAGATCATGAGGCACGCTTTGGTTCAATGGACAAAGTTGTGGAGGTATATGAACGGGCTGTTCTGGGAGTGACTTATTCAGTGGACATTTGGTTGCATTATTGCGTGTTTGCCATAAGTACATATGAAGATCCCGACACTATTAGAAGGTAATGGGTTGTTTGTGTTGGCATTGCTTTAGTTTGTAAAATTGGTTCATGATTGCACGGTTTCCTGCATCACTAGAACCTGGTGATTTTGTTTCTCTCTAACATCATTTCAGTATGCCTGCAACAGCGATTGCTCACATTGTGGCGAAAAGGTGTGATGGGAAGTCTTTAGAAATGCATTTTTCTGATGTACAAACCCTTGGTTTTGACGTTACTCTTTGGGTAGCTCTTTGACTTTTCTTTTAGGATGTCAAATCTATTATCCTGGCGTTGTTATGCACCTATCCTTCTCAAATGGTCTGCATTGTAGGTTATAGTTGTTTTGAATTATTGCTATCTTTAACATTGACACTCTGAGGTGCATCGATATGCAATTTGCTGCTGGGAAGATCTCGTTCAGTTAAGGGCTAAGATGGCCTCATTCTCTGCTCCATTTCAGACATAGTATGATTTATTTCAGGAAGGTAAATGCAGCATTTGGAAGTGTCATGCTGTTAGAGTGAATTCTTCCTTCTTCAACATTAGTGCCGGTGTCTCCCGTTATGAACATGTCAGCATTGGCTGGTTTTGTGTCTATAGTGATGTTTTAACAATATTCTTGTTGTGCATCAGGCTTTTTGAACGAGGATTAGCTTATGTTGGAACAGATTATTTGTCTTTCCCCCTTTGGGACAAGTACATTGAATATGAAGAAATGCATGCTCAGTGGAGCCGTGTTGCTCAGATTTACACAAGGATATTAGAGGTTCCAAATAAACGGCTAGATGATTATTTTACCAGGTAAGTTTTCTTGTAGCATTCCCATTTAATTTTTGTTTTTCATGCTGAATTGTGGTAATGTGAAATGTAGTGAGTTCATGATTGTGCAAGAGCTTGATCTGGAGAAGATGAACTGCATCTATAGTGATGACCTTATTTTTTCTGTGTTAATATCACTTTTTCTTAAATGTCCAAATAAGCATATGTACGTCTTTTGATGTGCTTGGATAATTGGAAGTAATGTTCATTAGACCAAGAACACCCAAATCTAAGTTGTCCATTTTATTTTCTACATTTTTTTGTCGTTTATTATGTTATATGTTTATTTCTATTTGAATTTTTTTATACATTTATAGTTTCTAATTGCTGGACAATGATCGTAAGATTTTATGGTTTTCTTTTCCCTCTGACTCCATGCTGAATTCATTTGTGAGTGCTGGTTCTGCATCTATTATAGTGGATGTTTTTATATTTATGAGAGATCTCTTTTCAATCAGCTTACTTTTCTTAAGTATCTTACAAGCAGATTGAATTTGATATCGTGCCAAAATTAATAAAGTCTGTATTTGTCAGGTTTGGCCTGCATAGCTGTACAAATTATTGCTCCCATATTATTAAAGTTTGATCATCTAAGGCCATAGCTAAGGTTGTCATTTGTTGTGATCACTGGTCTTATGTTTGCAATCTTGCTCAACTCTTCATATTTGGTAAAAATTTGCATATGAAAGGTTCCTAAGAATGAAGCTGAAATTGCCATAGATTTTCTCTGATACATTTTCCTTGTGGACATCCCCCATCTGTTTCCATTTTTCTCTATTCCTCTTCCATATCATTCGGCTTTAGTTGCTTTTATGTATATGCACATATAAGGTCTGATGTTGAGCTGAACACAGATGTCAAAAGGAGTTACTGAGGAATATCTGTGTAATTTTTGATAAGTTGTCTTCTTGGTGGGATTGCAGATTTAAGACTTTTGCTGCAAGTCACACGTTGGCAGAGTTAACAACTGCTGAGGAAGCTGCTGTGCCTTCTCCTGCAGAGGGTGGTGACCAAGGGAATGAGGGAGAAGTCCATCCTGATGCTGCTAAACAATCTTCTAAACCTGTAAGTGCGGGCTTAACAGACGCAGAGGAGTTGGAGAAGTATATCGCCATTAGAGAAGAGATGTATGGGAAAGCTAAAGAGTTCGATTCTAAGATATCTGATTTTGAAAATGCTATTAGGAGGCCTTACTTTCATGTGCGGCCCCTCAATGTTGCAGAGCTTGAGAATTGGCATAACTATCTGGACTTCATAGAAAGAGAAGATTTAAACAAGGTATTTGGGTCTGTTTAGTTTCCATCCTTGACTATTTTCATGGTTCGCAGTCTTTAGTTGCCCTTGTTACACATTGACTTACAGTTAAATAATATCTGCTGCATCATATGCTTTATTGGCTAAACCGTTGGATGAAGCAACTTTTTAAATCGGAAATTGAACTGAGACTAAAGCATGGGCCTTCGATTTGGTTTCTTAAGGCTAAGTACTTCCAACCCTTATTTGTCAATGGACATTCTGGGTTCATGTATGTCTTGAGATTTTATTCTTCTTAAAGTTCATATGTTATGCATGCAGGTATCTCCTTTTCTTCCTAACCATCTATCTGTCAGGCAAGGAGGGTCCCTCCTATTGTATTTGAGGGGCCTTTCTGTTCCCCAATGGAGTATTTCTTATGCATATCTCCTTTTGTGCTTTGTGTTTTCTGTTAACATATTGATGCTTTCCGGTGCGGTTTCCAGTTTATGATGTTATTTTTTGTGATTCAGGTGGTCAAGTTATACGAAAGGTGCCTAATTGCTTGTGCCAACTATCCTGAGTATTGGGTACGTTATGTGCTATGCATGGAAGCCTGTGCAAGTATGGATCTAGCTAATAATGCTCTAGCTCGTGCAACTCAAGTATTTGTCAAGGTAGGACATTCTACATGTGAAATGCATTTCTAGGTTTTGTTCGATCTTTCTAGTTAATTTCAGTTGCTATTAGCTAATTAGGCAGCAGCTAGTTTGATTATTATTTTGTTTAATTGGGTGCTGAATTAAAGTGGAGTTGCTGTGGTTTCCCAAGGTTTATATATATTTTCCTAATTGGAATTTTGCAAAAGTTTTTAACTTATTTAAACGTATTTTACACTGCTTCATTGAGAAAATAATCAGTAGTCTGAATTACACTACTTTACCAAAAAAAAAAAAATCAGTAATCTGAAATCAAAATAATTTGGAAAAGAGAAAGTAAAGGGAGAGGAATATGGAAAATCTCATTCCATGTGCCTCAAAGTCGTCTATTTTTTGGCTTGTTATTCTACTTTGCATCCTTCCATTGATATGCTGTAATTTCTGCTTGTCTGGTATCTTTTCTGGATCTTATTATTGAGTGTGTAGAAGTATACAGGTTTTCTTGTGCTTGAATTCCTTGTGCTGATGGATATTGATAGTATAGCTTGAGGAGACATAATAGTGATCTCGTATTTTCTTGCATTGGAATGACCTCACATATGAGCTGTTTGTTTATTTCTTTGAATATAACAGAGGCAACCAGAGATTCACCTCTTTGCTGCCCGATTTAGAGAGCAGAGCGGAGATATAGCCGGTGCCCGAGCTGCATACCAACTTTTACATAGTGAAATTGCACCTGGTCTTCTTGAAGCTGTTGTCAAGCATGCAAACATGGAACATCGGCTGGTGAGATAATACGTCTGTTAAATTTTTAATTTGAAATTATGGAAACATGGATAATTTGGTGCATCTGTAGTTTGATATAGATAGATGTTTTAATTGTGCTCTTTTTTTCCCCTTTTTTTACAGGGAAATCCCAAAGATGCTGTTTCTTTGTACGAACAGGCAATTGCTATTGAAAAAGGGAAAGAGCATTCGCAGGTGTTGCCAATATTATATGCACAATACTCTCGGTTTTTCTATTTGGTAAGTTCTGTAATGACATAATGTGTGTCAGATTAGTGATTCTAAGATAGACGTATAAATGATAATTGATATTATATTTGATCACTGCATGTTTCTTCTTGTACATGACCATTTCTTAGGGATTTTCATCTAAAGATGAGGATTAGGTAAAATATTTTATTAGAGTATTTGAATCAAAATTTTAAACACAAATAAAAACATATTACATGGGCATTAATTTCAATGCTTTGGTAGCAATGTTGTTTATTTATTTGGTTCTTTATTGATGGGCTTTGAAAAGGTGCAGTGCAGTTTTTAGCATCATTTTTTCTTGGGATTGATGCAATAGTAAACATTATCTACTTCAGTGTTGAGAGTAGCTACATGTGACTTGTAGAGTACTATTTAAGATTTTTCATTGCTGGATTTTCAATACGAGGGAACCTTACTTATTAGCTACTTTATTTAATGGCTTTGTTTGTTACATTTTTCTACTACAGGTGAAATTAGTGACATACATTGTGGTTCAATCTTACAAGCATTTTGTATTCTACATTTCAGTTTTCTTCTTCCTTCCTTAATTACATGTGTCTGAGAGTTTGTGTAATGTGTACATAATTATATATTATTTGGTTTGCTGAAGTAAATATCTCATTTCCTGTGACTAAGACAAATAATTCTTTATTAATTGCTGTAACATGTTTTATGTTCCATTTTGCAGTTGCTATACATTGTAAATGCAGTTTGTCTAGGGACTCTGCATTTCCATTTGTTTCAATTATTTTTTTAATTTTTTTAATTTTATCTCTTTCTATATTGTTTGCTAGGTTTCTGGAAATGTGGAAAAGGCCAGGGAGATCCTAGTTGAAGCGCTTGAGAATGTTCCGTTGTCAAAACCACTTCTTGAGGTTTCATCTCTCACTCACTTGGACATTCCTGTCCATGAGTAAATCTTGTGTCTTTTGAAATTTCATTTGTGTCATGCTGCTTATGGCTAAAAATTCTATCATTTGCTTCCATCGCAGGCCTTTATACATCTTGAATCAATTCAGTCATTACCAAAGAGAATTAACTATTTAGATGCATTGGTTGAGAAGTTTATAGTTCCCAACTCAGATAGCCTTAATTCCACAGGTCATGCTGATAGAGAAGAACTATCTTGCATTTTCTTGGAGGTAATTTTTTTTTTCTCTGGTATTGTTTTTGCCTTTTCTACTTTAGTAGAAAGATCTACTAATTATGGATTTTTCTTATTTGGCATATTGACTTGAATAATGTTTAGTAGACTAATATAGCTGTGTGGTATGGTTGAATGCTGGTCCAAGTCCAGCTTGGCTCAATAATTCACCGATCCCTGCTGCTTGATTATGGCACATTCTTTCATGTTAATCCTATGCTCACGAGAGAAATGGAGAATGGAAAGAGAATTTCAGGGGGGGGAGAGAGAGAGATCATTGCGGTTGTTTTTCATCATAGGATTTATAATACCACTACTGGTATCTATATTTTTGACCTAATTAGAGTTACTGAGCTATCTAATTAATCGTGACCGATGTATTAGCAACTTCTGCAAATCTCAATATATTTACTATTATAACTTTTGTAAATGCCTCTTGACTTATGTTTCTGTTCTTTTGTTTTCTCTTTGAAGCAACCTATGTTAATAGATCTTAATTACACTTGAATCTTGTACATGTTTTACACATCATAATGTATTTTATTTGCCTTTGTAAAGAGCTTACCCAATTTCTATGCAAGGCATCATGATGCCATATTATCTTGAGATTGAATTTAAAGGTGCATAGGTGTGATGGCTTCCCTAGATGGCAGTATTGTGTTTCTAATTCTTTCAATTGTCTTACAGTTTTTGGGCATGTTTGGAGATGCACAATCTATTAAGAAGGCTGACGATCGGCATGCCAAGCTCTTTCTACCCCACAAGAGCAAGGCAGAGTTGAAAAAGCGTCAAGCGGAAGACTATCTAGCTTCAGATAAGGCAAAATTAGCAAGACCTTATGCTGATACTACTTCACCTGCACAGTCTCTTATGGGTGCATATCCAAGTGTGCAAAACCAGTGGGCAGCAGGTTATGGTGTACAGCCTCAAGCTTGGCCACCAGCTACGCAAGCACAGGTACAACAATGGACTTCAGGCTATGGCCAACCGGTATGTCTTCCTTTAACAATGCTATAATATCTTGTCGTTTATGTGATTTAAATGTTTCAATTTGCTAAGTATTAAAAGGATATCTAGTTGCTTTTCTTCCTTGCTGCATGTCCAGACGAACTGAGCCTTTACTGTTGCTCAATTATGAGAGAACAATCTGTGCATCAAATGGAAAATTGTTTTTCTAAAGTTAGAAGAGAATTGTGTGAAGGTTGAGAGACAGAGATTCTCTTTCAGATGTGGCATACATCATTACCTTTTCATGCATTGCGTACAAATTTTATTGGACTTGGTCTGTTTTCTGAGAGGGCAATAACTATGTTGTAACATCCTTTCCATTGATTTGCATTGCCAATGTTGGGATGGGTTGGTAGACTCTAATCTTCCGATTTTCCATTTTATCTTCTTCCTCTAATATATATGGCCTTATGGTTATAATTGACAGATACTTAGGCAAAATTTCATGTTATGATAATGGGAGGGGCATATGTATTGTGTTAATATTATATCTGGATTATCTCATTTTAAAGATTTTTTCAGCATGTTGTTGCTTGGTGTTGAGATGTCTCTCTTTTCCTGAATGGAACATGACTGAGCAAAACTGTCATTGTACTAAAATGTTAAGTTCTTTTTTCTTTTCTTTTTGAAGGTGCTTTCTTCTTTGGTTGGATTCTCCCCTAAACTTTTTGTTAATTTCTTTTTATATGCTGTAAGTTTCGTGCTTGGCTGGGGGAAAATTTCGGACAAACTTTCTGATTGTGCTGCTTGCAATTTGACTTGGTGGTGCTTTTCTTTCATTCATTCAATATAATGAGATAAATTTTCATTACAGTTATTCATACGAGTTGTGAGATGATTCTCCTCTTTTTCTAATAGGCTGGATACAGTACATATGGTGGTTATGGAAGCAACTACTCTAGTTCACAAGTACCCACTTCTGCTGTGCAACCAGCTGCTTATGGTGCTTATCCTCCAACATATCCTGCCCAGGTACAAAATGTTCAAGTTTGCTTTGTTCATATTCTGTGCGAGTTATAAATGATCTTTTTTGCCCTTTTACTTTTTGTTTTAGTGGATCGCTCCTATTATTATATGTTGCAATTTTTGGAAGGGAATAGTTAAGAATTTTAATTTAAAACACCTAACTAAATTTTGTCTTTACTTTTTTTCTTTTTGTGAAATCCACCAATCATGTGTTGGAAAAAACCTCCTTCTATTTAATAAAATATATTTTCCATTATACCCATAATTGTAAATTTTAAAACATAGTTTATAATCTCCTCAAGTGTAGTAAAATATAGTTAAATAACCTTAAATTTTAAATTCTCTTTCATGTGACTATAAATTATCTAATGTAAGCTATATATGAAATTAAGCTATTGCATAGATACCTAACCAAATTTTTCCACACAAAACTATGGGGAACCTACAACAGGTTTTCTTTTTGGCCTTGAATCAATATTCTTTAATGTTTCCATGTTCGGGTTGTGATGCTCTAAGCAGTATGGATGACATTATAACTTTTGGGCTTCTGATGAAAGAAAAAAAAAAACTTGCATTCTTCATTAACTGTGAACTTTAAGCATAATTTAGGCTGCTGATGTAAAATAACTTCGTACTGGATGAAGGAAATTGATATCACGTCAATATCATTCTCCGGAATTACAAGAAACTAAACTGATAAATAAAATAAAGCCAATATAACTATCCAACTGAACTATGCCGCTTTGAATGCTCATGAGTGCATCCTCTTAACAACGCCCTCTGCAGATGCTTTGGCTACACTAATGCGAAGCAACAACTTTCGAAATTTAACTATTGTAGTCTCCTTTTTAATGATGGTTTCACTCTGATTGCTGTGCGTTCTTTTACTGCCCAATTGGCTAGTCTGTCTACTACCTGAAAATGTTTTACATATCGACGCAATTTTGTTGCGAATCCTGAATTGTGCAGTGTCTTGGTTTACTTTTTCAAGTTGTATGTGAGTCGGTTCCACTTTCAATGCAGTGATGTGGTTTTGATTATAGTTAAATTTGTTTGTTCTCTACCGATATCATTATCCTAGATATGATGCATTTGTTCGTTTATTGGCTTTCTGGTCTAACAATTATGTGGTTTCTTATCTCTATCCCCCTACCCCCCTCGTTTTTTTTTTTCTTCTAGTGGTTGATAGTTTTGCTGTCTTTCAGCAGGCTTTCCCTCAGCAAACTTATGCACAACCGACTGCTACGGCAACTTTGGCACCAGCTCAGCAGCCAGCTGCTGTTCCACAGCCATACTACGGAAGTTATTACTGACTGAAAGTGTGGCTGTGTTCTTTTTTTCCCGTCGATTAGTTGGATATATCTGTAACTTTTTTTTTCCTTCTCCTTTGGGAACAACGAGTAGTATAGCTGAGATGCACAAGTTTTATCTATTTAGGTGCTACAGTAGGATCTTTAGCGAGTGTATGCTGTTATCCTGATTCCATTTTAGGCATTTTTTTCCCTTCCAAGATAGTTTTCTTTTTTTTTTTTTTTTTTCCCACAGTTTTTGCGATTTAAGGTTAGCCCTAAAATATTGGGACAAAATGAAAAAAAAAAAAAAAAACCAGAAAAGGTTCTAGCTTTGGTACGTGGCTGTTATTTGTCAATCTAATAAAATCACTTCACATAGTTTAGAACTTTTGTTTTGATCCTGCTGAGGCATGTTGGGAATCTTTTCTGATCGACGTAGGCTGTTTTGTCAAGTTCTTCTGCTTATTAGCTATCTATGATTAAAATTTATGACTACTCTTGGGCTTGAAATGGGGGAATCTTGAACCTTGATCAAGTAATTGTCTGTTTGTGCCTTTAATTACCGCTTGGTGGTGTTTCTTAGAAAAAGAAAAAAAATTTGGTGTTGGATTAAAAACGACAGAATATGTCTGGCCATATCACTCCAAACAATAAAAAAGTTTAAAGTTTTTCAAAGCTAAAGCTTTTTCTGCAAATGGAATAGCTAGAGATTTTATTGCAAATTTCATTTGCTCGAGTTGAAATGATCTGAAAGTCAAACCAATGGCGCTATTATTTCTTATTATAGACGGTTTGCTGACTGTTACTCGTAAATTTATTTATTTTAAATGTGTTAATAAATCCTCAATCGTTTGCTGTTGCAAGTTAAACTTTTATTTTAGCTGTAATTTATCCATAAAGTTTCAAACTAAAGGATCGATTTATCTTTGCATGTATCTAAAACTGTTAAATATTATATTTAACCCTCAAAAGCATGTGAAAAGTGAAAACTTTCGAACTTAATCCCTTTGAATGTTAAAATGCATAGAAGAGTTCAGTTACTTTTAAATTCTTTTTGACAATGTGTGATGATCCATGTTCAAAATTTCAATAATATTCCATAATATTATAATTAATATAGAAAACTGAGAAAGGTTAGAAACTTCTGATTGCATTAGCTCTATTAGAGTAGTAATAAATTTTCTAAGAGCATACTTGTATTGATCGGTACCAAAGTCTTAGTAAGAGTATTTTGGAGTAATTTTATAATTTTTTTTTACATATTTTATAAATAAATTTTTGAAAAAGCAATAAATTAATTTGGGATAAAAATATAATTTTGAAAAATTATAAGAGCATGAAAAAAACATTTTAGAGTAAAAAATTGAAACATTAAGAGAAAATTAGATAAAAAAAATATATATTTTAGGGATAAATCAAATTTTTTAATGTAGTGTTGGGCACAAGTTATAACTTTTATTTTTTTTAGCTTCTCAGTAAAAGTTGTTACAATTTTAGAATTGATTGGTTGACGGTTGGAAAATAAATGATTGAAGAATAATGGTTATGTACTTAATTTGAGTTTTTTTTTTCTCTTAAATAATGTAATTTTTGAAACATTTTTAAATGAGGTATTAGGCAGAAAATAATTGGAATTTTGAGTTGTACAAAATGGATTGTGGAACCACCGATTTCATAGCGCAGGAAGATCCACACCGCAGTCAAATTTTGAACTAAAATCTGCACAAAGAGTGCCAATTCATATGATGCCAGTCAATTGAGACTAGCAGTGTTAGTACTGATTTCAAATAGCCTAAAACTGGTACTGATGCTACTTGTGTTAGTTGACAGTTGCCTTCCAACATTTTCTTCGTATCAAATATTGCATGGTCATGCCTGGGAAAGCATGTGGGAATGGCAACATCTGTGGAGAGACAAGTTTATAATTTGTTTTCACAAATTTAAGGAAAGGTACGATTTATGAGGAAATAAATTTCTAAAATGACTTATAAAAAATATATTTTTAGTTGCAAAATTTGAAATGACAAGTATCTGTATCAATTTTAAATTATTTGAAATCGGTGTTGACTCTATCGAGTTTAGTTAAGGCCACATTATATATAATCTATACTTTTAGTACCGGTTTTAGTTCAAAAATTAATTATGGCTTGATCAAATTAACTCGATAGAGTCAACACCGATTTCAAATAATTTTATTAAAAATTAAAAAATTAACTATAATTGTATAGCCCTATAATCTATACTTTTAGTACCGGTTTTAGTTCAAAAATTAACAAAATTATATTGAGAGTTAATTTTATTAAAAATTTGATCAAATTGATTGATCCATATCTGAGTTCACGCGATCCATCTGGGTCACAAATATGACCAATATGGGCCCCCGATCCATCTCGGGCCTATCGAGGTCCAAAAAAATTTTATGTCACCATTAGAAAGTATAATTCATAATGAGTCCGATGGGATAATTTGAGCCAAAATAATCCTCAAAAAATAAAAAAAATAAATCACGAAACCAAAAAGGGATCAAACTAACTTTGACTAGATTGAAAATATTTTACGGACTTCCAAAAATTATTTCAATTATATGAAATATCTTAAAATAATAAATATTAATTTTCAGAAGTAAAAATTAAAATTTTGAATACTTTTGAAATTTATAATTTTCGGACCAGCTGAAAATGTTTCGATCCTTAAAACCTATCGAAACGAACTTTGATTGACTCAAAATTTTAAAAGCATCTTAATTATAATATTTAGAAATTTTTGAAATAATTTTGGTGGAAAATAAAATAAGCATGGATAAGAAAATGAGAAATAAACCAACATGCATTAAATTAATTGGTTGGTCCAAATCCATTTAACCCATTTGAAAATTGACTCATTTATTATTGGGACATTTATTTAAATAATGTGTTTTAAAAAATTATTTACCTAATTGATGTGTGTCAGAAAATATTTACGGAAATAGGGTGTGGGTCTGAAACCGCTGTATACAGTAGCGGTTTCAGAAGTGGTTGCAGATAGGGGGCCCGATTTCAGACTAAAACCGCAGTATACAGAAGCGGTTTTAGAGTCTGAAACCGTAACAGAGTCCAGCGGTTTCAAACTCTGAAACCGCTTCTATATCCAGCGATTTCCGGTTGAAACCGGCCCCCACTCCATTCTTCGATTGAAATAAATTTTTCGTCCCGCCTATATATATATATATATATATATATATATATATATATATATATATATATATATATATATATATATATATATATATATATATATATATGTTGCTGATACTTTTCAATTTCACATAACCAATTTTTACTTCTTATCATACATATGATAAGTTACGAAAATAATTTTTCAGGTCAATAATATATTTTCAACAGTATTCTGAAAAGGTAAGTTCAATCTAATAAATTTTGATTTATAATTTAATATTATTAATTTAAGTTTGCTTATATAATAATTATAAATTTATTAACTATAGTGCAGAGTAAATTCAGAAGTTGGAGTAACAAATTATGAAAATCGCAGTTGTATTCTTAAAATAAGGTAAGCTAATAAATTAAATATATTTATTCTTTATATTTTATATAAAGAGAATCATTATAGAAATTACGAATATGTGTTGATATTATTACTATTATCATTTTTTGTTGTTAAAATTATATATATTTTGTTAGTTAGTAATTTCCTAATATTATTGTTGTTATTATTAATAATAATAGTGTAGTAATAAATTTTGTTATTGTTACAATATAATAATAATGATAATAATAATTATTATTATTATTATAGAAAGTATTGTAGATATTAATATTGTTGTTGTTGTTATTATTATTATTATAGAAATTATTGTAGATATTAATATTGGTATTTGTTATTAAAATTTTTAAAATTATTATTATTATTATTATTATTATTATTATTATTATTATTATTATTATAATAATAACTGTAGATATTATTATTATTATTATTATTATTATTATTATTATTATTATTATTATTATTATTATTATTGCTGCTGTAGATATTAATTTTGTTATTGTAATTAAATTAATGATTATTATTATTAATATTATTATTGTAGATCAAGAATATTGTAATTTTTATTAAATTTATTAATATGAATATTATTATTATTATTACTGTTGATATTGAATTTGTTATTTATATTAAATTTATTATTAATATTGTTATTATTGTTATTAAATTTATTATTATTATTATTATTATTATTATTATTATTATTATTATCATGTAAATTTAAATATATATTATAATATTGTTTCAACTCTAGGTTATTGAAAGACGTCGATATATACTGATTTTTATATGCATACGGGAGGAGAAATTAGTATTGGAACATCGGGTTTTCAATATGATGTATCTGGTGTGAATGCTATTACAAGAAGGATGAGAGTAAAAAATAAGCTGACTCTTCCGGAATTGATCCATAAAATTCATGTGAAATTAGGTTTAGGTATGAATGACGTGATTGCCAGAATTATTTATAAGAGCCCAATGTACAATCGAGGATCGTTATGTTGGACGTCGGTTGATTTGGTGGAAGACGATGACATAGATATAATTTATGATAATTTAAAGAGATATGATGATTACGATTTGGTGGAATTAATTGTTGTACTTGGTGAGGAGGGTGCAGGAGGCAGTAGACCAACATATGAACACGGATATCAATTTAGAAGTGAGGCTGTGGAGAGAGAAAACCTTGAGGCAGGTCATCATCAATTGTTTAATGAAAATCTGCATAATCAGTCTACACAATCTATCAGTCGTCAAGATAATGATAGACGGGATGGTGATTTAATTGGAATGCATGCAACTTCTGGAGAAGGTCAATTACGACGATCAGTTAGTCAGGTACCAACTGGAAGAATGAGTCAATCCAGACGGTCAATTACCCGAAGGGTGGGTGATTTTTTTAGTAAATCACTTTTTGGAAAAAGACGGGAAAGTCGTTCAACGAAGAGAAATTTTGTTCAGATAAGTGGTGCAGATCGAGGTCGTGTTACACAGGTCGATAGTGAACATAGGCATTCTATTCCCCATGTCCCAGATGTAAGTCGTCGGCATTTTGTTTCCCATGTACCTGCTGATAGTCAACGGCGTTCCAGTTTGCATATACCTGATGACAGTCAACGGCATTCCAGTTCGCATGTTCATGCTGAAAGTCAACGGCATTCTATATCACATATTCCTGATATCAATCAACAGCCTTATACTCAGCAAGTTACAGATGTATGTGCTAGTCAGGAATGACAGTCTTATAATCGACGAGATGTTGATTTACTATGTGATAGCATTTTTGGCAATACTCAAGATATGGATGCAAATGAGAATACAGGATATAATCCCATTAATGCAGATGGTGAAAATGAATCGTTAATTCATTTGGGGGATGATGATGATATTGAAGATGTTCCAATGTTCAATGATTATGTCTCACCTAACGATAATGTAGAGGCTGAAACTGTCAACATGCAAACGGACAGCGATGGTGAAAATTCTGATGATACTGAATTTGCCAGTCCATTAGCATCCATGCATCCAATTCAAGAGACAGACGTGGGTAATTTTATGTTCCCGTCGGAACATTATTCACAAATTAATTTTGAAGCATCCCAAGTTGATCTTTCTGAAGATGTCCAATTTAAAACTTGGGATGGTGTGTCTGAGTTATCTATCGGAATGGTTTTTCACAATAAGGATGAAGTGAAATCATGTGTGAAAAAATATTCAATAATGAGGAACGTGGATTTTAGAGTTGTAGAATCGAAGCCACGGTATTGGGTTATCCGGTGTGCTCACGTGGATGACGGTTGCCTATGGAGATTAAGAGCATCTAGAACTGGTAATAGTCCTTTTTGGACTATCACAAGGTTCCAAGGACCACATTCATGCCTTGCTGCTAATGTATCAATGGATCATCGACAACTGGGTTCTAACATAATTTGCAATTGTATCATGGGTATGGTAAGTAAACAACCCACTCTACCTATTGATGTTATTATTGCGGTTGTTAAGCAAAATTTAATTTTGAAGTATCATATCGCAAGGCATGGAATGCAAAGATGAGAGCAATAGAGTGTATATTTGGTAATTATGTTGAATCATATGAAAAGTTGCCAAGTTTTTTAATTGCTTTACAAACCTATAATCCCGGAACTATTTTCGAGTTTGTGGTTCATGAAACACAAGACTCTAATGTGAAGCAATTTCAACGGGTTTTATGGAGTTTTAAACCAGCCATAAATGGATTGGTTCATTGTAAACCCATTTTGTTGATAGATGATACATTTTTGACTGGAAAATTTCAACAAACCCTGCTTATAGCAAGCTCCATTGATGGTAACAGCATGTTGTTCCCAGTTGCCTTTGCCGTTGTTGAGTCTGAAAATAAATCTAGCTGGGCTTGGTTTATGTCCATGCTTAGGAAGCATGTCACTCAATGTGTCGGCTTTACAGTTATATCTAATCGACATGCTAGGATAATGGCAGTATTTAGAGATGAAAGAAGTGGATGGAAAGAACCGCTATCCTTCCATAGATTCTGTCTACGGCACTTCGTCAGCAATTACAACACACACTTCAGGAATGGAACAATTAAAAATCTTCTTTACAGGGCTGGTAAGAGTTATTCATTTTAACATATCTTATTATAACAATTTAATTTGATGATATAATTTACCCTTTTGTATTTAGGGGCCCAATTTCAAAGACGCAAGTTTAAGCAGTTGATGGACAATATCAAGGAACTCGATGAAGATTCCCATAACTGGACAATGAGGATATCATTGGATCGTTGGACACTATCTGAGGATGGTGGTTATCGATATGGGCACATGACTACAAATATTGCTGAGAGTGTAAATAGTGCTTTGAAGGGTGTTCGTATAATGCCAATTACTGCAATCGTTGAACATGTTTTTGGTCGCTTAGTTAAATTTTTCAATCAGCGAAGGGATATGTACATGGCTAAAATGGGTCAAGGCTTGCGGTTCACGCCTCGCTGTTGTGATATAATGACAAAGCGTGCGAACAAGGCTCGTTCTCACATTGTCCTTGATTATGACAACCGTTTTAAGTTGTACAAGATAATATCTTGCAGAGCACCAGAGGTAAACGTTGAGCTAGATACATATATTGTTAGTCTGGAAAAACATGAATGCGAGTGTGGTAAGTTTTAGGGAACGAAAATGCCATGTTCACATGCAATAGCAGCTTGCATGCATAGGCATCTTGATATGTTTCAATTTGTTGATAATTGTTATTCCATCAACGAGGCACTGAAATGTTATGATGGCCAATTCCAACCTATGGGACACAAAGCATATTGGCCTGAATATAGGGGACCTAAATTTGTTACTGATATAGAGTTGCAAAGAAATAAAGGTCGACCAAAAACATCTCACATTCGAAATGAAATGGACCGAAGAGAATAGGGATCAGGTACTCATTGTAGAAAGTGTGGTCAAGTGGGGCATAACAAAAAAACGTGCAGAATGAAAATTGGATCATCGAGCCAATCTTTTAGGGGTTCATAATGTTATGATTTATTTTAGTTATAAGACTATATTATTGTTTGCTTTAATGTTAAGTACTATTAAATAATTTTTTTTGAATTAATGACACTAATATATGTTTGCTCAAAAGGGTTCCAGGAAAAAAACGAAACTCTTACTTCGTATTTATTCACATATAGTACAACAGTCAATACCTTCTACTACGACTTGAACTGCTATGTATATCTGTTTGACTATTCGTATCGTCAATATTTGGATATTGCGAATCTGGCATGATATCACTATAACCACCACTGTATAATGGCTAGTCAACTAAGCCCTGTGTATTGACAAAATTTGTACCACTAAATAATTCATTAAAAAAATCATCTTGCTCCATAGATGGGCTAGCTTGGGTAATTGGATTAGAACGGTGTTGAAAAGGTAGCCCTATTTGGTCATATGGAACGGATTCGTATGGAAGTGATGGACCCGTCTGTGTAAGCACATCAAACTGCTATTGATCCGCTGAAGACAAACTGATATTCAGATCAACATCTAATCTAGATGGCCCAACTTCAAAGTCATTATATCTACGTGATCCACATGCACTATCAAATAATTGATGATAACTTTCTGGTTGCCTATTGTAAGAAGTAGAACTGTCATCATCAATATATGGCCACTGCATAGGTCCAAGACCATACTGAAGTCCAGTTATATTAGATTCAACTGTTGCACATCTTTCTCTCATTCCTCTCTTGCTACGGGGCTTGACTGACGAAAATCCTCAAATGTATGAGCCATAGGTGGGATAGGTATTGTCTCTGGAATAGGCTGCCTGGGATAATCAGTCAATCGTCTATCAAATGCACCAACAGCACCCAATATATTATCCGCTGCCATACGGATACCAAATTCTGCAGTAGATGATGAACCCACATCTGTGTGTCTGACTCGTTCAGCATGATCAGCCTACATGCAAAAAATATTGACGTTATTAATATTTTTCAATATTGTTAATGTCATCATCAAAAATTATATTTAATCATACCGATGCACCGATGGAGGCTCCAATCGGGGTTATCCAACGTCTCGTGCGTGACGTAAACCACTGCATATATTGCGATCTGCAATGTAAGGGGGTACAAAGAGGAGGACCCATAATGCAGCGACTATGCCGATTATTCCACTCGTGAATAAAACTTGAAAATTTCTCAGGCCAATTATGATCAGTATACCCTCGTAAATCGATCGAGTGCACATTATCATTAAATTGGGCTGCCCGTGGTATCGGTTGGTCCATTCCAAATTGTCTTAAACATCGATCGGACTGGTGCCACTCAATAATATTAAAACATACAAGTGGCACAACTGATGTCCAGATACCATTTCCATTCGTACAAAATTCTGGTAACAAATGTATCGCTAACTCGTACGGCTCCCATTCCATCTATAAAAAACCTTTCATATGTAATATTATACAAATTATATAAAAATAATTAAAATTTATTATTACATACTAACCTGATCGTCATTCTGTATATCAAAATCTAGACGGTACTCAAATATATATTTACTATTAATTCTGCTGAGATCCAATTGTGATCTCCACCTGATCAAAATTTTACAAACTATAATATAATTTCCATAAGAAATACAATTCAAAAAGCTAAATTAAACTTTTTATCTTATTTAGTTGATAAATATAGAATAAAATTTACCTGTACCCATAAGGCATTGAAGGATCAATAATATAAGGGTGGACAAATGAGGGCCGAATATGAGGTAGTCTTTTCCATGCCCACATTTGTAATAATTGAAGGTAGCCGCCAACTGAATTTGCATTCGGTTTCGTAGCACGACATAGCTCTCTATACAACCATGCGAGAACTGAGAAACTCCAGCTGTACTCACCAACAACTTCTAAATTCTCTAACAATGGCAACCACATCAAATGTATACGATTATTAGACTGTCCCGGACATAATAAACCTCCTATACAACGAAGAATTCAGGCTCGAGTAAAACATTGTATCTGGTACACAAATGCATCGGCAGGCATCGTATTAAAATATCTGGATAGCCCTGTCAATTTAACAGTGTTTTCCCTTAAATCATTTTCCTCTGGAACATGACCTAAAAGACGGTGGCAAAGCTCATGCCAATTATGGTATAAATGATCGGTCATAGCACGTCCTTCTATGGGTAATCCGGTGAGTACAGCAATATCCTGAAGAGTGATTGTGGCTTCACCTACAGCAAAATGAAATGTGTGCGTCTCTGGTCGCCACCTCTCAATAAGTGCTGTTATTAATTCAGCGTTAACATACATGCTCCCAATTTGTGATACTCCAAAAAAACTCGTTATTCGTAAATATGGAATAATTCATTCGTCAATATTTCTGTAATGACTGTCCACACTGGCTCGGCGGGCTGGCAGTAGATTATGTTGAACCTAATAAAAATATAAATTATTAGTAATTTATCAATGATAACCGACAATAAATTATTTTCAGCTATAAAATATATTTACCATTCCATTCCAAACAGCATCCGCTCGATGTTTGCGATATAGCATCAGGATATCATTCTCGATTGGTCCGGAATTAATATGTTCTTGATTTTTAAATTGTTCCATTTTTGTATACACCTATATGACTAATATACGATATTTTTTATATTCTATTCAATAACATTAATAACAACAACAACAACAACAACAACAACAACAACAACAACAACAATAATAATAATAATAATAATAATAATAATAATAATAATAATAATAATTGTAATACTAAATTAAATAATAAGTTGCCATTTTATTTATTATTTTAACATATTATTTTATTTTTTCTTTTATACTACATTTTTAATTTTTAGCATTAAATATTAATTTGCCTTTTTCGCATATCAAAAAATAATATAACACATAACACTTGTCAAATATAAATTAATAAAAAAATAAAAAAATTATTATTACAATCCTTACTTTAAGTGTATCTTGTTTATAACAATTAATTTATTCAACAATTTTTTTTACGTAGCAAGTTTTACAAACATAACAATTTAATTCATTTAATCAATTATAAAAATCATATTAAATAAATTTCTATTACTATAAAATTTCCAAACAAGTCTAATCATTCTATCAAATTCCTATTATTAATATTTCATTAATTTATTTAAATCAAATACAATAATGTAAAAAAAATTATACATTATAAATACAAAATAAGTATAAATATTATAATTTCTTGATTTATAATACGTTTATATTATAATTTTTAATTTATAAATTAAACATAAATTAAATACAAAGTTTAAACACTTACCTGAGGCTTGAAGGCTTGCTGAAACACAATAAAAGAGAGGAATAATAGGGCATTTGCCCTTGTCTCGGATTGCCCTTAAAATAATTATGTAAAAATTTTTCACGGGGCTGCAATTTCATTCACTGGGGCTGCAATTTCACCTGGCGTGGAGGACAAAAGCTGCCTCCTCTGAAACCGCTGCAGTCTGCGACGGTTTCAGAGTTTGAAACCACTGCAGACTGCAACGGTTTCAGAGTCTGAAACCGCTGCAGACTGCAACGGTTTCAGAGGAGGCAGCTTTTGTCCTCCCACGCGCTCCACGCGCCACGACAGATCCTGACAAAACCGTTACTGTATACAGCGATTTCAGATCCACACCCCATTTCCGTAAATATTTTCTGACACATATCAATTAGGTAAATAATTTTTTAAAATACATTATTTAAATAAATGTCCCTTTATTATTCATATTTTTTTGCTCATTTATAATCCGTTCGTTTATAATTCAACCTAAATCCGTTCAATCCGTCTATTTATCATGTTTAAAAAGTTATATATTATAATATTTATAAATTACAAAAAATATTAAAAAATGAAAGTATAAAATTTAAAATATAATTTATAAAATATATATAAATTGACATCAATTTTTAAAATAAAATTTATAATTTAAATTTTTTATTCGATTAATTTAAAAATCGAATCCATTAACTAAAATTTGGATTTTTTTTTGCTCACCAATAACAGACATGTTCTTGTCCCCTGCCCCGTTTTGGTGAAAAATAAGTCTCTGATGTCTCTTGTTAGCATTCGCCCACAGAGTTAAAAAGGGCCTTTCCTGCTCTGAAAACCAACACTTATACACCACTCGAAATTTGATGGACGGTTGTGATTTCAAATCAAAGTATGACATATGTACAGCTACGATTTCGTCCTGCCATCCCTAGTATTATTCTTTTCTATGAGTAAATCTCACAACGCACTCTCTATCTTTCTCTCTCTCTTCACTCTCCCTCCATAGATCTACCCATATCTCCTTCTTAAATCCTCTGCGCCTCTCTCTCTCTTCAAAGAAACCTTCTTTCTCTTTCGTGTCGTTTCTCTCTATTTCTAAAACCTGAAAAGTTTCGATTTTTAAGCACAAAAATAAAACCCCTTATATATCCCATAAACCCTAATTCTAAGGGTTTATAAAGCGTTGCATCCTGTTTGAACTGTAGTCCATCTTCGTATTCATCATTCAAAATTTGATCTTCCTTGTTTGATCGCTTTTGTGTTGTGCAAAAGCGAAACTTTTTTTTTTAAATTTATAATAATGGCTAGTCCATATCCCGGACCTGTTAGTGCTGTTCAGGTAATTCAATCTTGATAAGGAGGATGATATATTAGTGTTTGCATTTTAGATTTATGGCGAAGAACTAAAAGGCTGAAGTGAAAAGATATGATTTTTGTGTCATGTTTAAAATTTTTGTAGGTGGGTTCGTATTTTGTAGGGCAGTACTACCAAGTGCTTCAACAACATCCTGAACTTGTTCATCAATTCTACGCTGATTCCAGCTCCATGATTCGCATTGATGGGGATTCATCGGAGTCTGCTTCCACCATGCTGGTACCTTGTCCTTTGAATTGCTTTTTTTTTTTTTGTAGGCATTGTAATTATGAAAATCGTGATTTATTTTATTCTTGTTTTGGCTAATTGTAAAGCTATGCAAATATCAATATCGTTTCTGTAGAATACCAACAGCAATAGGTTGATGAAATTCAATTCCATAAGAAGAATCGGAATGTTCTTTTTATAGCATTTTCTTTCATTTGTATTCTGCAGCACCTGATTTGATAGTTTACAACTGTTTAGTCGATAGATTAATAGAATCACGGATGGAAGAAAAAAAATACGTGTGCTGGAGGACCACCGTACGCACTCTTGGTTATAGGGAAAAAAAGTGAAAGTCTTGCATATTTCAGTTTTCAATAGGAATAAATCATTGTTATGCATGTCTAGATATGCACATGTAATGTTATCGATTCATGTTATAGTCTCCATGAACATGTGATTTAGTGGCGGGGGTATATTTTTGACCAATGATTCTCGACCATAGTAATTGGGGCAATATATAGTCAAACAATGCACTTCTAATTATTGTTATTTTATGTTTTTGTCTGTGTTTCTCTTCAGCAAATTCATACTCTTGCCACGTCTCTAAATTTTACTGCATTTGAGATCAAGACCATCAATTCCCTAGAGTCATTTCATGGAGGTGTTATGGTGATGGTTTCTGGTTCTGTTAAGAATAAGGATTTCAGTGGGAGGAGAAAATTTGTGGAGACCTTTTTCCTTGCTCCACAGGAGAAGGGTTATTATGTTCTTAATGATATCTTCCAGTTTATTGAGGAGGAAATTATTTACCAGCAACATCAAACTCCTGTTTTATCAGACAATGTATACCAGCAACGTCAAATTCCTGTTTCATCAGACGATGTATACCAGCAAGATCCAGCTCCAGTAACATCTGAGGAGGCTCATGATGCACAAATCAATGCTTCAAATTCTCTTCCAGAGCCACCAGGTAATATTGTGGCTATTTGCACAAGGGAATTCTTAATTTCCATTAGGAAAGTTTGTTGTTAAGCAATCATATCTGGGACTTATTATGGGCATGCCTACCATCTTGTAGCTAAGGATGTCTAATTATATATGTTCCAAGCACTAGTTACTAGGTGACAGTTGCCTGCAGTAGCTGCGCCTGTTTAATTTTTCTGTGAACTATAATTCCTTATGGCCTCAGTAGTTTGTTCTAGACAGTAATGACAAATATCATGGAATGGTACAATTGCAGTCATTGAAATTTAACCTGTTTGATGTTGCAAAATTGTATTCTTTCTAATCAGGTCTGTATTTATTGGATTGATGTATGGAAATTTCTTATGCGTGCATGTTTGGGATTTAGACCAAAAGCCAAACAACTGGGGCAGTCCCGATCCTTAAGTTTGGATCAACCAATGAAAAAAATAAATATAATAAATTTGAAGTCTCTGTATGTTCTCTTTTTTACCTTTATGAATTAGATTTTTGTTGTCATAATTTGTGTTCATTTTCTCAAGATCAAATAATAGATAGTTGCCTCTCAAATCTTTGAATTTGTAGTTTCCGACTATGTTTTGGAGGAAGAAGCTAGAGAGTATGTGTCTGCAGTTCATATAGAATATGATCCAGTAGATAAGTACAGTCTACCTGAGCAACAACAGCAACCAGAAATTGACACTGAAATTGTTGTTGAAGAAGCTCCAGTGGAGGAGGCACATGCTTCATTGCAGGACAATGTGAATTTTGTGCAAGATCCGCCAGCTACTTCCCTGGAGGAACCTGCAGAAGAACCCCAAAAGAAAACTTATGCTTCCATTGTATGTGCTAATTCTATTGCTAGTCTATGTGCTTGCATTTGTTTTATATGTTCATTTGCAGTTGTGAGCTCTTCCATTATTCAGCTGTTGTTCAACTTCTATATGCATGTAAGAAACAAAAGTAAGTAGAAAGGAAGAGATATGGGCTTTGAGTTGTTGGCAGGCAGTTAAGGACAAACTAGGCATGATCAGGACAGAGATTTTGTTATCATTTGTTTCCTTGTGTTTAAAATGCTCCAAGGTAATTTGAACACAACTACTAATTTTTTTTCTTTCTCTGTTTCCCTTGCATGTCTTTGAACTTAATAGTTACGAGTATCTAAGGGGCAGTCATCAGTTGCTACTCAGCTATCTGTTAAGAAGAGTGCTCCAACTACTTCAGATTGGAATCTTTCACCGCCACCCACTGCTCAGCAATCAGACTCTGGATTGTCTTTTGCTCCTGAGTCTGGAGTTGAAGCAACAGAGGAAGTTTTGGGACTAGATGAAGGTAAAGTTCTTGATATTTTATCTAAAATAATGTTTAGTATTTTTCTTAGTATTCTTGCGTGAATTTTGTGTTCTACAAGTTTATTCTTGTATGCTAGAGTTTGGCTGATGTTTGGAGTAAATAAGCAAAGTCATATGTGCAAGAGCCAGGATCTTGACGAGGGATGCTCTTTTGAATTATTTCACATTTTGTCATATTGTGACAATTATCTGCATTTATCTTGGTTTTCATCACAGGCAGAATTTTGCACTCGAAGACCATACGCCTGTCATTTCTCCTTAAATAATGTTTCTCCCTGAATGATATAGTTCCTTATTAAGATACTTTGTTTTTATATGATAGAAAGTTGGGACAGGATATGAACTTTGCAATTAAAATAAGAAATTCATGATGTGTGGAAGCATCAATTTGATTCCTTGTCATGCTTCTTTTCAGGTGAACCAAAATCTGTGTATGTGAGAAACTTGCCGT
Organism: Excoecaria agallocha; assembly: GCA_037975025.1. Lineage (NCBI taxonomy): Eukaryota > Viridiplantae > Streptophyta > Magnoliopsida > Malpighiales > Euphorbiaceae > Excoecaria > Excoecaria agallocha. The sequence goes on along the minus strand of CM075807.1, from coordinate 60,303,072 downwards.
CTGATGTCACTGCTGAAGAAATTGAGCAAGAGTTTAAGAACTTTGGCAGAATAAAGCCTGATGGTGTGTTCATTAGGAACCGGAAGGTGAATCTTTGAATGTTCCCTACTTTGCCAGTGTCTGTTTATAAAATATTCAAGTAAGCCTAAATTTCTGTTTATTTATCCAGGATGTCGTTGGTGTTTGCTACGCTTTTGTTGAGTTTGAAGACCTTGCAAGTGTTCAAAATGCAATCCAGGTTCTAATTTTATCTTCTAGGTTTTCACTTTTTTCTTTTATCTTAATATATGGTTTCTTTTAATACATGTATAATTATTTTTCTCTAGGCATCTCCGATACAGCTGGCTGGAAGGCAAATATACATTGAAGAGCGAAGACCAAACAGTGGAATTGCTTCTCGAGGTGGAAGTATGTTCATAATTGCATTTCCTTATTATTTGTTTTTTATTATCCTTGAATTTACATATTGCTCTTTGTTTGAGCTAGAGTTTCTCACAAATTGTTTAGATTGTTGACTGCGTATGTACAAGTGATGCACTTCCCAATATAAGCAAACTTGTCCTTCTTGAAAATGATGACTTTAGTGGTTTACTTGTGGACCTAGGTTTCATTTTAGAAGCTTGTTCGTTAGTTCATTTTTTGATCTTTAGGCATTGATTGAGTTATACAAAGTCAGTTGTTCGTGTTCATTATGATTGGTCATGTTTTTCTGCATGTGTAGTGCGGTCTATATTGCAACCCTGAAAAGGTTCTTTATTCAGAATTAATACAAAGAAATGAAATTATTATTATTATTATTATTTTACCAATATTCTTACATGTACTTTCTGAGGGAAAAGGTCCAACTTAGTAGCACTTGTATGAACAGCATCGTTGTCTTTCTTACAATCTGGTCACTACCATGCATATCTTTTAAGTGTTAAACAGTTACGCCTCAAATGGCAAGAAAAAAAAAAAATAGCTTTAGAAAAGTAATTATAGGAAGTGAAAGAGCAATAATTATTTTTCGGAGTTGTAGAAAGTGATTTATAAATTTCAGTGCTTTAGGACAATGGAAAAGATGGTCATAAGTTCTTGTTTTCAAATGCAATTACCATTTGTTTTTACTACTATGTGACTTTTTGTTCCTCGTTGCGACAGGAATGCATTTTTCACATTCTTGCATTTAACATCCTCGCATTTCATATAATATGTAAAGTGAGTATGCAAAGTTTTTGCTTTATTGACATTGAACTGCTATCTTAATTTCCTTGAGCAGGAAGGGGAAGAGGCCGAGGCGGTTACCAAACTGATGCACCCAGGGGGCGTTTTGGTGCCCGTACTTCTGGAAGGGGAGTCAATTACGATGGTGGTGACTACTCCAGACAGAGAGGCAATGGTTTCTATCAGCGTGGTTCACGATAGGTGAAAAGTCACTGATAATGAAGTGCTCAGGCGGGAAGTGCTCAGTTTTCCAAAGCTAGTGATGATATAAAGTTTTTGAGTGGTCGCTTCTTGATCAAATGTTTCTATTTAACGTGTACGTTTGAGGTGTCATTTTGCATGGAATGTTAGAGATGTCTTTTTAAAGTTACTTTCTTATGGTATAGCTACACTGCTGATCCCCTTGAATGGTTTTTATTTCACAATTCAAGTGGGTGATTTTGGGTAATTTAAAATTTTGCCCCTTATTGAGGAAAGTTCAACTTGCTGGTTTTATGGGATATACAAGACTCTTTCTGATTTCAAACTCTGCATTTCCTGTCATGTTCTTCGTTGAGTTTCTCCATTGCAAAATAAAAGTAAATGTGATTTCTTCATAATAGGTTGGTTATACAAGTCCATGTCCATTTTATTAGTAAAAATTTGTTCCCATAATTTGAATTTCATGAAAAGAAGAGCTCAGAAAGTTGCTACAAATACAATTAAACACCCGAAGAAGCTATTACAACCTCATGAAGATGAGGGGGCATGGCATTCATATCGTTTGGCACATTGCATTCGTCTTCATCTTCCTCTGTTTCCCACAGAAATCTAGCATATGCAGCATGTACATGGCTGTAAAACATGAATTAACTCAATTACAAGTGGTACAATTAAACAGGAATGCGCGCACACACACATACACAGAGCATTCAAGTTGTATGCATAATATTACCTATCGCCAGGAGAAGCTTGAATTGCTCGTTCAAAGTAGCCGGAAGCTTTCTCTTGATCTTGATGCAATTCCCATACTAACTGTGCATATTGTGTAAGAATTTCGCCATCTTCAGGATCTGCTAGAATAGCTCTTGAGTAATATTCCTCTGCTCCTTGAAGATTCCCCTTTGTCTGCAAAAATAACTGTCATCTTTAATTTCAACCACAACAAATACTTGTTTAGTTCACATAGAATCATCCATCAGCTTATATCATGTAGTTGGCAACTCGATGTTCTTTTTTAGAGATTTTTTGAACATCTCTCGGAGCTTTAAAATTCGAGTATTTGGACAGTATTTGAGTACAATGAGTTCAATGCCTAGGCATAATGTGACTAAAGAGGTGGAATAGAAACTCACCTGATATAGAAATTCAGCATAATTCCTCAAAAACAAGGGGTTGCCTGGATATTCCTGCTCCATCTTTCTATAGTATTCCTCCATGCCACGGATATCTTCACCATCTCCACCTTCCCAATGAAAACCACCGTTATAGCCGCCTCTGCTCCCACCAAAACCACCGTGGCCGTTGCCATGGTTGCTTCCACCATCAATCCCAAACCCTCTGGCAAGATGCATCTCTTCCCTAGTGGACCCTTTTCCCCCTTCAAAACTCACATTCCTACTCCTATCAATGACCCCTTGCTCACTCAGAACCATAATCTCCATCTTTTTACTTAAACCAGCATTTGCTTCCACTTCAATTCTGTCTTCCTCATCTTCAATCTCATTCCAATCGTCATCATCATCGTCTTCTTCAACTTGACCTCTCAAATTACAAAGTGAAAAGGAAGGTATAGTTTCTAACATCAAGCGCTTTTGTCTGCCTGATATCTTCTTGGTTTGGCTTAAATTTTGGCAATCATCATAACTGGAACTGCAAGAAGCAAAGGCCAGTCCTTCAATATTACCTTCAGATTGAGCTCGGCGAAGACCTTTACGAGGATAGTACTCCGAGAATTCAGCAATGGAAGGAGAAATAGGAGACGAATTACAAGAGATTGTGGTGAAGTTTAGAGAGCCAATTTGATGATGATGATATGTAGATTTGTTGAGGCTATTGTGATGATTACTAGGACTTTCTGTTACAGATGAAATCAGAGATCCAAGAACTGGCGTTGAAGAGCTCCTTAGTAGCATTTTATAAAGCCAAAACTCTCCTTATAAATCTTGTTCTTTGAGGGAAATTCTGTCAAGAATAATGCAAGAAACACATAAACATGCAAACTTATCAAGTTAGTATGCAGAACGAGAGAAAAAAAAATCACATACCCTTTTGAGAAACCTATCAAATTTGAAGAACCCAGTAGTCAAAATTGTACCTTGGACAAAACAATGAAGAAGAATCTTCAATTTATACAGGAGAGACGTTTTTGTAGTAGAATTTGCTTTTGGGTTGCCTTTTTCCTTCTTTTTTCTACGGTGGAGAGAGAGAGGCTTAAAAAAATATCAGGGTAGCGTCTTTTGTTGTTTAGTTGAAGCTCTAGAACTGCACATGGTTATATATTTATGCTGAAAGATGTTAGGTGGCGTATTCAACGAGTATATGGTTATCGCTTTGACAACCTTCGCTACATTTGTTTGGTGCCCATAAAATATCAAGGTGGCTGTCAAGTTGGAGAGCTCATGGTTTCTTGGATGCTACATACATCTATTTGAAACATGGCATGACCCTGCCTTCACACTTTACACGCGTTTAAGTTCTTGTTCTGTACCCCTGAAATTAGAATGTTAATAGTCATTCATTGAATCTTTGTATCTTGCCAGTAAAATCTAGACCAAGAAAATTCCATCTTATGTAAAAGAAAAAATGGAACTAAATAATTTATATCATTTGTTTTGTGATTTCTTTCTTCATCTATAAATAGTTAGACACTAATCACTTAAATTTTGTTAATTTAATAATAAACTATTCATTCCATTCCATATTTATAGATACACTTTTAACTTCGCACGTATTAAAAAAATCAATTAATTTTTTGAAATTATAATTTATTTATGTTTTTATTAATTTAGTTCTATACTTATTAGAGGTACATAAAAATATGAGATAATATTTAATATTTATGGATAATAATAAATGTTAAATAAAAATAAATTAGAGAATTAAGCAACAAATTACTGCTGTATGAAAAATAATAGATTATGTGAGTCTCGAATACACTCTAGAGGGAGTGAACAAAGTATATAAACTTTTAGTGTGCAAATGGAACAAATTAAAAAATATAAATATTTCAAGTCATTACAAATGCGTATAATGAGATTATGATAAACTTATTTAATAAATATCATTCAATATATTTTTGCTCAATCTTATTCATATCAAATATACTTGCAAGAATGAAACTTAAGGCAAGTAAATAATCAATTAAAACTTTATTAATTTTATACAAAAATTCAAATAAATTGCGTGGTACAACATAGATTGATTTTAACATTCTGTTCTATAGAACATGATACATGCATAGAATAGATAAATTTATCTTAGCATAAAATTAGATAGTGTACGAAATAAAAGAGATATAAAAAGATAAAGATATTTGACACCACGATTTGTAAAAGTTCGGCTATTATTTACATTCTATCTTTAAGACAATTTATTTTAAGAGTTTATCTTTTCGACTCTATTTAACGGGCAAAAGTCAAAAAGACTTTACATTGAATAACTATCCCAAGTTTTTCTCCCAAGTAAAAAAATTTTAAAACACTGAACTTTTTTATAAGTAAAGGGATCAAAACACTCAGTTTTTTTTTTCTTGAATAAAAAAAATTCAAACACTTACTAATTTATTTTTTTAGATTCTAACAACCTGAACTCACATTATCTCACTTAATTTTGATAAATCTCACTATATATATATAATTAAAAACTATTATCATTTGAGAATATGTGATTAAGACAATGTAAAGTTCAAATAAAATGTGTTTCACTCATAACAACTCCAATTTTATACATGAAGAAAACTAGCTATTAGGTGTGAAAATAAGCAAAATGTTTCTTTAATTTTGAAAGGATCTGATTTTTTATTTCCTTAATTAAAATGTAACAGCCATAAATTTATTAAAAATATGATTCTTTAAATAAATTTCAATAATTAGAAAATATTTTTACACTTTTTTTCCTTTTCAAATAAAGTAAGAGTTAATTTTTAGAAAGAAATCATTATTTAAAATATGATATGATTTTTAGAAAATTATTTTTATGCAATAAATGAGCGAAAGTGTGTGAATTTTCGGAAAATAACTTTACAAACAAAAAAATTTCTAACTTATCTTGATCTTCAAAAGAAAATTGAGCAACAAATTTGACAGGCAAATCACATTTTTTTATCTATTCTACTTCAAATAGAACACGTGAATCCTTGTAAATCTATACACATCAAACTTAAAAAGTCCAATTTCGTTACTTCATTTTATCATTCATCAAAATTCATATAGGACTTTTGAGCCAACATATTATAATTTAGGATAAGTGACCTATGGTGTATTATTTATGCAAACAATTATTTGGAGAATATCTTTGATTTTCATGTTCTAAATTCTATGCGCCAAATTTATGATCTTTATTCGTTTTGAACTTAAAGGCAAAATATTATTAGAGTGGAAATTAGTATTTAATTTTCATTCAAAACTGTTGACACAAATTGCATGGTTCCCAAAATAATATTTCAACACTAAAAATTGTTAAAATATTTCTGTAGATTTGGAATTCAAATTCCTTTTTCTGTTAAAAAATAATAATAATAATTGCATGAGTATGGTATGCCTCGAACGCCAATAATTCTCTCCACCAGACAAAGCAGGAGTAATGAACATTCATAACGAGTTTTAATTTTATAACCAACAATCATCACCTTTGAATAGTTATTTATACAATTACATCCATAAAAAAGCTCCAGCACTGGCCCACAACTAAATATACTAGCCCCAAAATCAGTGAATCACCCCAACTAACATGCTTGGAATATATGCTTGCCACTTCATAATCCTTTCTTTCCTCTCCTTCGATTGCATTTGATTACACGTTTTCTTTAGGACAAGGGAGGAGACACAGTCGCAGGTTTTGGGTTCCGAGATGTTTGGGTGTCAATGTTGCTACTGGGATACAATCGACAATTTGTTGCCATCTGAACCTGATACCTTCTCTCTTCCTGCTTCTCTTCCTGAGTGGCCTCCAGGTATCTCTATTTTTCATCCACAAGCTCTTATCTTTATTCTTTTAATTCTCGTTTTTTGTCCTTAATCTTAATGGGTCTGTGTTGTTTTCTCGATTTTTTGCTTTTTCCATTGATGGGTCTTTCTGGGTTTTCGTTTTTAGCTTCTCCATTTGAAGATCAATCATGGGTTCATTCATTTTCATGCTATTCACTTCGTAGTTAATGCTGTTCCTGGATTTATCTATCAATTATGTTGCATTAACATGAACTTCCATTTTTCAATTTTTTAGTTGGATGGAAAAAAAATTGAATATCAAATCGTGTTTGGTCGCTCATGTTACATCTCTGGTTTGGACTTTTATAAAGTGGGCCATTTCTTAATTGCCATTTCATTGTCAATATTAATTGTTTTTTTGCGGAGGTGTAACCGGTTGTTTTCTGGGCAATGATCTATTTTGTGGGTTGGCAATTCGCTTTTCTTTAAAGAAGTGTAGGATATATACTTAGAATTGAGTACAGAACTTCTTAAAGGATTTTGGTTTTTATAAATAGTCCATTTTTTATCTTTTTGTTAACTGATTAAGGTTTGTCAATTATTTCTCTTAAACATTATCCATCATAAGTTGGAGGAGAACTGCCTTTATTAATTGCTCTTTTTTTAATTGATTCACAATTTCAGGAATGTGATTGTGGTTCAAATTTTGGTACATGAACAAATGGCACTTCTATTTTTAGTTCACATAGTTATTGCAGAATAAATAAGCTAACTCAGCAGAATGTATTCTTTTTTTGCAAAGAATAAAAAATAATAAAAAAAATTATTGTCTGATTGCTGTTCATCGTTTCTACTTTTTTTTCTCTTTTGGTATCAATCTTTATATTGTCTTTTTCATTGTTCTTCGATGAACGAACTTAGCAAAGGGTGTCCTGTTTTGTAAACAGTAAGACATTTTTCTCCCTTCAATCTTGATCTTCATCTTGTATTCTTCCCATTGCATTTGTCATAATATGATTGGTAACTTCTAAGTTCCAGATTTTTGCTTTTACTGTCGTCAGGTGAAAACCAGAAAATTTTTGTTGCCTTGCCAATTTTTCATGATATTTTCAATTAAAAATTATTTTAAAAGTATTTAGTTTGTTATTTTTCTCCAATATATAAACGTGAGTTAGAGACTCTTGTTCTGACTTATTTCTCAAACTTTCTTGTCACATATGGGCCTGTTCATTGCAGATCATTTTGTTTTTTCTCATGCATGTTAATTCAGTTAATTGGATTGGAACCTCTAAGCTTCGTCCCTTTTGCATTATGTGCAAAGTACGAAATAGAGATCCTTATGCTCACTCCTTCAGAAGTTTCTTGTTCTGTTTCGACTCTGGACAGTTGCGTTGCCATTTGGTTCTCTATTTCATTCTGCATATCTGCATTGTGATTTTGGTAGCTACTGTCATTGCCTCTAAATATATTCAAATAGCTTCCAAGGATTTCATGCATTTATTTTGTTGCTTTTGAGCATGTGTAAATGGATATGTATGTCTATTTCCATTGTGTTATTGCTACTAGCATTTATCTTTAGTCAAATTAAATACTCTATCTTTTCCTCCTACTTTCCTTTTACCTGGGTAAAGATAGAACAATTCAATCAAATATTATTGTCAAACCAATGCAGCCTCTTGTACCTCTCATCACCAAGTTCCAAATTGAACAAAATTCTCGGTGCTGCAATGCAATGAAGTGATAAACAATGGTGAATGAAAACGCTGAAAAAAAAAGACTCAAATATAGTTCAGTTGACAGTTTATTCTTTGAATTTTCCTTATATTTGAAAATTTTAACAATGTTCATCTTCAGGCCAAGGATTTGCTTCTGGAAGGATAAATCTAGGAGAAATTGAAGTTGTTAAAGTTTCCAGGTTTGAGTTGATTTGGACCTTCAATCTTTCACAGGACAAGAAGAAAGTTATTTCATTCTACAAACCTGTGGAACTGCCTGATGGATTTTATACCCTTGGTCACCATTGCCACTTTAACAACCAGCCATTCAGAGGTTTACTTCTTGTGGCTAGGGAGGTGATTTTACAGCAGACCCAAGCTGCTAATTTGCCTGCTCTTCAAAGGCCCCTTGATTATGCATTAGTCTGGAGTTCGTATGATGGGATTGAGGACAATTATGATAAATGTGGTTACTTCTGGCTACCTAAGCCTCCTGAAGGCTACAAGCCATTGGGCTACTTAGTCACCAACAACCCGTACAAGCCAGATTTGAATGAAGTGAGATGTGTTAGAGCAGATTTGACTGATGAATGTCAAACTTATCATCCAATACTTAATACCTATTCTCAAATTTCAGATTTTCCATTTAAAATTTGGAGCATAAGGCCCGCCAAGCGAGGACTACTGGGGAGAGGTGTTTCAGTAGGAACATTTTTTTGCAGCAGCTACTGGGCATCTGGAGAGGAAGTGGATATTGTGTGCTTGAGAAACTCAAATCCTCAACTACATGGCATGCCAAATCTTGAACAGATCCATGCACTCATCAACCACTATGGGCCAACGGTTTTCTTTCATCCTGATGAGATTTACTTACCATCTTCTGTTTCATGGTTCTTCAAAAATGGAGCACTTTTATACAAAGCTGGTGACTCAACAGGGCAACCGATTGATGATAATGGCTCTAATATGCCTGCTGGTGGGAGAAATGATGGGGAATTTTGGGTAGATTTGCCTAGCGATGATAGAAGAGATAGCATCAAATATGGAAACTTGGAGAGTGCTAAACTTTATGTTCATGTGAAGCCTGCACATGGTGGAACATTCACTGACATTGCAATGTGGGTATTTTGTCCTTTTAATGGACCAGGTACGCTTAAACTTGGACCTTTAAGTATTGGCCTTGGTAAGGTTGGACAGCACGTAGGTGATTGGGAACATTTCACTCTTCGTGTATGCAACTTTAGTGGAGAACTATGGAGTATCTATTTCTCTCAGCACAGTGGCGGACAATGGGTCGACGGTTATGATTTGGAGTACAAAGAGGGGAATAAACCTATTGTTTATTCATCAAAAAGCGGGCATGCAAGCTATCCTCATCCTGGCACCTACATTCAAGGCTCTGCAAGACTCGGGATAGGAATAAGGAATGATGCAGCTCGTAGCAACTTGTTTGTGGATTCAAGCACTCATTATGAAATTGTTGCAGCTGAATATTTAGCAGGGGATATTAATATAATAGAGCCATCCTGGTTGCAGTTTATGAGAGAATGGGGTCCAAGAATTACCTACAATTCACGAAATGAGCTAGACAGGATACTTAATCGATTGCCTGTGATGCTTAGGAGTTATGTGCAGAGCATACTTTATAAGCTTCCAGGAGAGCTTTATGTGGAAGAAGGTCCTACTGGACCGAAGGAAAAGAACAACTGGGTGGGAGACGAACGAGGCTAGGTTCTTTTCAGATCATCTTATCTTGATATCTTTTGTTATTCTTTATTCATATTACATGACCAGAGAATCATCAAATCTCAAGGCATGTTTGTTTGTACTATCCATGTATATGTCTTCATTCTTGTATAGAAAATTAAGGTATGCTTCTTATGGTAAGAGAGAGAACATGGGGGAATGTTAAGGATGGATTAAGTAAAGTGATTTTAGAATTCTTGTTAGGACTCCATACAGATTACTGAGTAGCTAATCCTAAAGAAAAGTTAAGGTTTTAAGCAGTTCAATTGCCAAATAAATCTCCTTCTCATGCTCATTACCCCTCAGTAAGAATTCAAGACTACCTGAATTAACCAACTCTTAAAAGCAGTTAAGTAATTGATTAAAATAATTCCAAATTAACTGTGCTGCATTGATGGAATTCAATAAATATAAATTTATAGCCAAAATTTAACTTATTTCATTATCAGATTCAGACATTATTTGAATTTAGGATTAATTAGATTCAATCTCTAATGTAACATATAAGGAGTTGAGAATAAATGAATTATGTTAATTATCATAAAATTTTAATTAAAACCTCCAAAACCTCTAATAAATAAATCCGAGTCTAAATTAACAATTTATAATAAAATCCATTTTTTTAGAGATGAATACAATCGATTTTACTAAAAAAGAAAGAAAAGATTTCTTCTATTTTGCAATTTTCTTACTTATGGTTCAATAACACTGCTTAAAAGTTACTCTTTCTATTCTTTTTTATATATCACTTTTTAATAAAATTTAAATTTTAATTATCTGTTATTTTTATATTTTTAATATTATTTATTTTATTTATTTTTCAATAAAATTAAAATTAATTAAATTTAATAATTTAATTTTAATTATATAATTTAATATTAAATTTAATATTATTTATTATTTTTTAATTTTAATAAAAATAATGAAAATGATAGACAGAGTAAGTAAAACTTAGAATTTTGTCTTCTGGCTTGCTTTTAAGTTGTCGCTTTGTCCATTCACGGGCTCTGGCCTTCAAAGTTTTTAGAGGAAATTACCTCAAATGCCAAGTATTTTTTTTTAGAGTGAAAACCGATCCGAACCCGAAGAAAAGGAAATTTTGTAAGTCGGGTCGCGATTGTACTTTTCGGGCATCTGTTTCAATTTTCAACTCTGGAGCTCGAGTCCAAATTTCGACGGAGCGGCGCTGCTAGTCGGAGAGATGTTGGGCAGAAGGTTAGTTTCCTTCTTCAGGCGCTCTCCGGCATCTCAGCTCTCCAGGTAATCTCTTTGTATTTGCATTTTTTTTTATTTTCTTCTTCTTTTTTCTTGTTTTTGTGGATTAAGTGAAATATGGATTGAAATTATATCCAAAAGTGTTTGATAATGCAAGTTGAAGTGTTTTTCTTTTATAATCCTTTTGAACAGTAATTTGAAGCCTGTGGATGAAGAAAAGAGCAATACTTTTGGGCGTAAAGCAGTCTCTTTTATGTTGATTACTGTTACTGGTGGTGTTGCATTGAGTGCTCTTGATGACCTCTCCATTTATCAAGGCTGTAGCAGGTATCTATGTTTTTTGATCAAGTTATGTGGGTTCGTTATTGACACTGAGTAAACATAGTTTCGAGTCAGGGCCTGAAACTTATTTGAAACGTTTGCTTTAGTTAACTTTGATAGATTAAGAATTTTGCTTATTCCGTTGGATGCCAAGTACGCCGTATATCGTATAAATATTTATGTTGGATAAGTGGTTTTAGTCATGACCTCTGCGGGCATATGGAAATGAGACAAACTAATAATCTAACTGGATGATTTTATGGAAATTTATGGATAAAGAACATTTTGATTTGTGTTGATTCTAATGTAGCTACTGGATTTTGTTAATGATATGTGGTTTCTTAAAGCATACAAGTTGAAAATTTTGGATATATATATATATATGAAATGGGGATATCAAAATTCTGTATTGACTTGCCTGGTCAATATGTATAGTGAATTCGACAAGCTAAGCTTGGTGTGCTTGCTATGAAGGTTTAATGTTAAATGCATAGATGGCTCGGTCATATTCCTTAGGACACTTTAAATTCCTGAATATTTTCTGTGTTTCTGCTCTCAATTTATGTGCTCCTAAATAATAAAGCCACATCAAGAATTTGTTTAGAGCCTTTAGGCATACAATTTTATACAGTTGGTCCTTTTTGTGTTTGGGTACAAGTACCATAACATTGAGCTTGCTTGTTTTGTCTGTTTGGTTGCTATTAAGTCAATTAATTAATCATTGTAGAAAATGAGAAAGATATTAAATGTTAAACGTTTTATTTTAGGCATGCAAATGCTGACAAACTTCCCAGGGATGTGAGAAATATGATTTGTCTCTCCTTAGTTATTCTCTCAATATGTTGTGCATGCATCAACTGTTTAGATAATCAGATAGTGAATGTTGGACACATATATGTCCTATACTAGTACATATTGTCAATTATTGTTGGGATTATTTTTGGACTAGTGAAAAGAAAGCAAAAGGAGAGAGATTTTGGTGGATAATGGTTAGTGGCATTGAAAGGAGGATGCTTGGTTAATCAATATCTTGCATCACTCTCTCTTTCATTTGATCTGAGTTTTGATCATGTACTCTGAAACTTTTCAGCAAGGCCATGGAGAAAGCCGGTAAAAATCAGGCCATCAAAGATGCTCTTGGGGAACCAATTATCAAAGGACCATGGTACAATGCATCTCTTGCAGTAGCTCACAAAAGGCAATCTGTATCTTGTACGTTTCCTGTGTCAGGGCCACATGGCAATGGAGTCTTCCAACTGAAGGCAATTCGTAATGGAGGTTTTTGCTTCTCTATCCTTGCATATTATGTTTTATTTCTTGTTCATGTTCTTGATATCTGTAACGTAAACAAACTGACAGCCTATCTTGGAACCTTGTGCTGATAACAAACTGAAAAGTTTAGAAGAGAATGAAATGCTTTGCTTTCCTCTTCTTCTTTTCCTCTTTGGTTTTAATATTAAGAACTGGTAGTAAAATTCTTTTAAGCACTGAGTATTTAACTGACTTATGATCCTTATTATTTATAACTTTGATAACGTCCTGTTGCAGTAGTTCTTTGCTTCTTTTATTTTGAATGGTTCTTTCTTTCTTTCTTTCTTTTTTCTTTGAAGAAGAAGAAATTTTGAATGGTACCTAATTGCTTGTGAATTGTTACATAGATTACCACTAGGCATTTTTCTGTGCATTTCTTCTGTTGCGTACAATTTTTGTCATTTTTATTTGAAATCTTGCTGACGGTTTAGGAGTTAGGACCCTTTAAGAAGGTATCAATTAATCAATTTTAACGTTTAGGTTTCTGTTTAATAAATCTTATTGCCACCTCTACCCATAGGCTTGCATCATAATGCTTCACTAAAGTTAAAAATTAATGTCTTCCAGTTATTTCTTTATTTTGTTGAAGTTTTAAGATATACATGATGATGCTGAAAGTGCTCTTAAAACTCATCATTGAATGCGATATATCTCGCAGAGGACAACTGGTTTTCATATTTTCTTCCTCGCGATTGGGAAATCCTAATAATGGAAGCTCTGCTTTATGTTCCTGGCAATGAAGAGAAGCAACAAACAATGTGCATTCGTGTTGCAGAAAATGACTCACCTCCAGATTGTGGGGCTTGCACTGCGTGTCCACAGGAACCTCAGAATCCTCAGGACAAATGATGATTAAGTTGCATGCTGCAAAGCATGTAAGAATTTTGTTTCTTCTAGTTTTCTTTTTGATTCAGGCAACTCATGATCTTTCTGGGATTAGGAGAAATTCAGATATTATATGCTCTCGAATATTATTAAAGCTGATCAATAGATTGTTTAGGCGTTCAATTTTATTCTTTTTTTGTTATTTGGGTTTCAGTCCCATGAAATTACAGATAGAAGAATGAAGAATAAATAATAGTTTAAGCAATGATCTGGTTGTAAATTTACTCAAAATTTCTGAAATTGATGTGGCCGTTAGCATTTTGTTTCCAAATAAAAATTTTCTTCATTTCATAATGGATCTAAAATGATGGGCTTTCAGTTGGGCTTGGTCAGAGTATTCATTCGGCTAAGACCTGTTAAAAAGTCCAGGCTTGAACATAACATATTCAGTGCCTGTATCATGCACTAGAGTCACTCTAAATTTGCAAAATACTACATGCATACAGGAAATGTGTGGAAATGAACTCTTTGAATTTTGCTATTAACGTGCTATACTTTAATTTTGCAACATTAAGTTTTTGAACTTTTTGCTATTAAACCCCTGTAATTTTATTTTGCAATATTGAGTTCTTAAAACTTTTTTTTTTTTTTTGAGTTTTTGCTATTAAGCTTCCTGTACTTTTATTTAACAGTATTAAATTCTTGGGCTTTTATTTTTGTACGTATTAAATTCTCAACGGACAGAAAATCTGTACGTCTCATTTGGCATGATTGTAGTATATCTCATTTGGAGATTATATAATAGTATTTGATTAATTTAGGGAGATAATATATTAAATGATGATAGTGTATTTATTATCCCATTCTCATATGGTGAAAATGATGGAGAACAGAAGCAGGCGAATACTAAATGGCATTAATTCAAATCAATATAAATGGTTTGAGGTGGTTCATTAAAAAAGCTGAACAGCCCTATAAATAGCATTAATTATTTGTGTGCGATTTTGGGTACATATACTGAAATTAGTGATGTAACTATTTTTGGAAGATCAAACAAAAGACTTGCACTGTCAAATAGTTACTGCTTTTAGATGACTGGTGTCTTCATTTCTCTGGTCTTCTGCCAAATGCTCAATCTTATCATTCAACTTCATTGGATCATTCGTTGACAAATTCATCCACTTTCATTACTTCTCTTCAAAAAAAAAAAAAATCTAATGGTCTGTCATCATCATATGTATATGTCCATTTTTGGGTACTGATTTAAAATAAAAGTAAATATATAATATTTTTAATATATTTTTTTTCAAAAATATAAGAGGAAATCGAAATGTATATTATTTTTTATATTTTAAAAGTAAATTTAACTCTTTTCCATCAAATTAATATTTATGTTGATTGCTTTCACTTTAAAAAAACAAACTTCAAAATCATACTTTCAATTTTTTTTTATGTCTTAAAATATAGTCTGTTACCATTTTTATTCTAAAATTAACTTGTAAATTATCTATAATACTTTTATTTCATTTTTTTAATATCAATAAATTTTCGTTTTATTTTTTATAGCATTTTTTCAAATAAAACTTAAAATAAAGTGATTTTTAATACGTTGATTTTACATCTCTTTATTTATATTACTTATTTGGCGTCATGTTGATTTATGTCAATTTACATTTCCAAAATAGATATAGCAGGCGAGTTTGGATTAAATTATAAATAAAATACTATTTTGCAAAGGTCATAAATTAATTGATTGAGTTGAATAATGTACCAAATAAATTGTTATTAAATAGAATAATAGATTATAAATAAGTTAATTTTTTTTAAATATGCATGTATAATTGACAAACACGATTAGTTTTATTTTCAAATCAAAATCATAAAATAAATAAAACTGCAGGTGAAATGGATTAGATGATAAAAATTTTATTGGCAAATTAAGTCAGAAAATTTGAAGAAATTAAAATCAATTGAGGTGTGGAAAATAGTATAAATAATTAGACAAAAATTTGAAAAATTGAAAGAAATAGAAATAGAAATGGAAATGGAAATGGAAATGAAGTGCGAAGGGGACAATTGGACACCGAGCACGGCGTCTCAGCCACGAAGGCAGCAGACGAATGAGTCTAATTTCTGAAACCGTCAACTAAGTGTCACGTGTCAGCTTATCAATGAACCAACCCACCAAACCATTAATTTGCTTCCTTCGTGTCTAATCATAACCTTAACTCCTCTTTATTTCTCTTTACCCCCGATTTTCATCTCTATTTACAAAAAACCCATATACTGTCCCCCTGTCCCGCGACAATCCCCCAGGCCCCAACGCCCTCGCCCTCCCAATCCTCATGCTGGACCAAAGTTTAATTTTATTTTTTTTATCTATTCGTACTATTTTAAATTATAAATTATTTTTTGATGAAAAATAAGTATACGACTATAACGCTGCAATTTTATAAAAAAAATATAATAATTAATAAAAATATTATTTTCTGTATTTAAATAATTTATTTAATTCTAACCAAAAATTATAAAATTATAAAAAATAATATTTAATAAATTATATAATAAATAATAACAGACATATAAAATGAAATAAAAATTTAAAGGCAAATCTAAATGGATTATTCAAGTTTATTTCAATAGAAAATTAAACATTTTTATAATTTAATTGAACCTTGCTTTTAAAACAATAAAATTAAATCAAGTAAGCTCTAATTTAACGTTATATTCAGATCAATTGATTGAATACTGAAAATATTTGTATGATAAAATTGAAATAGTTAATTGAAAGAAAGATAGTTAACATTCTAATTTGATGAAAATAAGCAAAATACTTTATCAATTAACTATTTTGATCAAAGTTTTTATTAATGGTTTTATTTGGTCCGATATTAAATTTTTTATAAAATTAAAATGGTCAAATTAAATTATATTTGTTATTTTTTATATGCAAACTTTATATTTAATTGTTAAGAAATAAGAATGCCATAAACATTTTATGATGAAAGTATATGAAAAGAAAAAATAATAATATAATATAAGGAGTGAAAAATAGTCACATACTTCTATGAATTTTATGTGTTAATTTATAAATTAATAAATGGAGATTTTTATTAGAAAAAAATTGAATAATCATCATCACGAGAGCTACCTCAACATTTTGAATTCTTTATCCGCACACCTTTATTCTCTTGAAATTACGGTAATAATTATTTTCTTAAATTAACCAAAGAAAAATATCTGTTGCTATAAATTTAGTTCTAAAGTGAAAATAATTTGTGATGGAATATTATGAAAAATAAGACAAATTTAATTTTTTATCAAAACCGAGGTGAAAATAAAAATAAAAAATATGTAAATGATAAATGCAAAATTAGTGATTGATGAATAATTTTTAATTTTGTACACCATGAAAAGACAATTAAAAATTATTATTTAAGTAGATGGTCAAGGAAAATAAAAAGACTTACAATGAACATGGTTAAATAATATATTATCTCCTTTCAAATTCACCAGTTTCTTCTTCTTATAATTGATATAGAAATAATATATCAAAACATTTCAAGATATTTAAAATAGACAATTATAATACTTGAGAATGATAAAAAAAATTAAAGATATTTTTTATATAGATATTTTTTATATAAGGCAATTTTATCCGACATCAGGAAAATAAAAAATAATAATATTAAGAAAACTAAAGAGAAATTTATTTGATAATTATTTAGATCGATTTTCTCAATTTGATCTCTGTTGTGTGACAACAAATTTATTATTATATTTGGTCGTAATAAATCTTGTACGTAGCTTGCATATCAAATGCAGAAGAAAAGATAGAAATCAATTACCTCCCTTTATTGCTATTTTATTTCGATGACTCCAATAAAATGAGATTAATTGCATGTGTGATCGCTCATATTTGACTATTGTAATATTATAGTTACTATATTATGATTTGTAATAAAAAATTACTCAATTTTTATTTTGTAACAAAAAAAAATTACAGTAACCAAAAAATCAAAAAGTCGACCACTCGAATCATCAACGACAGAAAATTTTTTTAACAGCAATAAAAAATATATTATCTTATAATTTTAAAATTATTGATAATATCAAATTTTGTTAGATATTCGATAAGTAAAATATATAATTATCTTTATATTTTTTTTGGTAGCCGAATTCTTAATTTTTTGGCTATTATAACTTTTTTTGTTACAAAATAAAAGTTAAGTGATTTTTTTTTTTACAAATCATAGTATAATGACTATAATGTTATAATCATCAAATCTGAATGACTATTGATGAAATTAACCTAATAAAATGTTGTTAATTTGACTTTAGTACTTCTAAAATTAAATTATCTATCATTGATGATATATCTTTTTTAAATGAATCATAAACCCATGAATCTTTTGGCCAAGTAAATACCCTCTATATATAATGTATTCCATTGAAATATTACAGCTGACACTTATTGGTGTGTATATAAAATCATAGTGTTAATTTAAATATGCCTCCTCAATTTTCAAGAAAAATAAACTTTTCATCTTCTAAATACTTTTCATGCATCTAAATTATATTTATTCTCTTAAATAATATAAAATTAACCCACCATTAATTATTTAAAAATACAAAAAATCATTTTTAACATTTTTTTTTGTTTTTTTACTTTTAGAACTCTTTGACATTTCTCACGTAGATTAGTTAAAATGATGCGCATCGACATCCATAAACTCACGCTAATCCATCCTTATATCATGCAAGTATATTGGGAGCATCATTCTGAAATATGAAGAAACGGGCTATTGATAATTTGATATGGATGAGCAATATACCCAACAAAAAAAAATGTTTATACCATAATAAACACTGAGAAGAATCGGACATATTTGATGGACTATAAACAACAAAATCATGCTAAGTGCTGTTATATATATATATATATAGATAAATATGACAAGACTTACTGTAACAGCTATGCTAAGTGCTATTATAAATAACTAGTGGGATTAAAAATTAATCTTCAATTGAAATTAAAAGAGAAGAATATAGAATTCATTATCTTACTGATAATACTCAACATTATTTTTTACTATATCTGAACCACTCTCGGCCTACAAAACACCCAAATAGAAAGGCCCAACCGTTGGTAAGCCCAATGGCTCCGAGGCTTGGTGTGTGACTGAGAGGATGAGCATGTTAAACAATGAGATGAGGCTATCCGATTGGACAAGACAAAATTTATCTTGTAGCAGTCCATTAATATATACTTCCATGTCATCTGTTGTCTGTTTTACATCACATTACAATAAATTTACTCCGACATCTGAATAAATCACTCAAGTAATTTTCAATATTGCCTATAAATACTCAATTACTTTACACTTTAAACACACAATACTCTTGATATTCTTTCACTATTTTTTTCTTTCTAAGTCTAAAAACTGATTTAAACATCGGAATAGTTACATCCGATTCGATCGGATAAGTTTTCTTTTTGCAATTTTCAAATGCTGTCCAGTCCAATCAAATCCCACTATACTTATCTAGACACGATATCGTTTCGATCATCTTAACGACCTATTTTTTCTTATAAAATCTTCGGATTTATCACTTATCTTCAATTAACATACCGAAATGAAGAAACCATATTGTAATATTTTGAATGCTCGAGCCTTCTTCTCCCATTTCAGCCGCAGGAAGTGCTTTCATTATCCTCCATGACCACCCAAAATTGCACTCGTACAATGTTAGCAAACCCAAAAGTGAAGAGAATTTGCATGCCATCATTGCAATGGATAGCCTCTTCGCTATAAAACCAAGGCCACCGAGGGTGCAGTTGCAATTTGGGAGAGAGAGAAGCCATATTAGCATGATAGTTAAAAGCCATAACATGGAGCTCGCCACGTCATCTTCCAAAACTACCCCCTTTGATTTAACTTTATTGTAATTAAAGATATGGATTAAATTATGTTATGGATAGCATGAAAACAACTATTACCTAATCGAATCTCACAATTGAAGGAGAATAATTTGTATTTTATTATAATTTTTTTCTTATTACTTTATGTATTAAAACCTTTTTTTTTTTAATGATCATTATTTTACTAGACTTATAAAGCTTTATCAATTTACTTAATGAGATGAACCATTTAACTATGTTGCAAAAGAATAATTTGTATTATATTATAATTTTTTTCTTATTACTTTATGTATTAAAACCTAAGTTTTTTTTAATGATCATTATTTTACTAGACTTATAAAGCTTTATCAATTTACTTAATGAGATGAACCATTTAACTATGTTTCAAAATCATTCATAAAATTGTAAGAAATTTCATAAAAAGAAGTTCATTAACTGCTTTAGTATTTTACTGATTTGTCTTTATTTATTACTCCACTGTACATGTATAATTGGAATAAATTTCCAAACATATCTAAAATATATGCTTAATTGCAAATAAAATTTTAAAAAATGTAAGTTAATAAGGGATCTTTCATTATTTTTAATTAGGAAGTATTGTGCTAAATTAATTTTGTGCAAAAAAATAATGAAAAGTAATTACTAATTAGGAATTCTAACTACGAGAAGACAAAAATTTGATTATTTAGGAATTCTAACTAAAATTAATTTTTAATCAAAATTGCGTGAAAAAAAAATAATTATTGTGCAAAAATCAGGCAAGCTTTCACGAGTTGAGCTGTCAACGTTAAAATTGGAGTAAACGAGTCACGTTATATTTAGCATGTTATATTCATGGATTATCAATTCTGATCATGAGTTCTTAATTTTTTAAAAAATGCTTTTTTTATTAATTATTATTAATAAAATAATTTATTTTTATTTATAATAATGCAAATAAATATCGATCATTTTTTTAATAGAATTAAATGTGAACCAATTTGATTATTGCAGAGATAAATGTAAACTAACTTAATAATAGTAAGGATAAAAATAAAATAATGAAATAATAATAATATAGATATTTTTGAACAAATATATAATTTAATAGTAAATACATCATATTATTATAGATAATTTAAGATGAATTTTGCCATTTTTTTAAAAAATATTGCAAATTTGTATGGAAGGAAAATGAGAAAAACGAACAAAACGAGAGGCATGCCATTTATATCTCGCCAACAAGCAAAGGCAAAACATCTAAAGGAACCACAGAATTTGACCTTCATCTTTTACTTTAATTGGGTTAATAATAAAATAACAAATTAAATTACTTTAAAAAAAAATTTATTCAATACAAAGTTTTTGATCTGTATAAATATACTAAATTATTCAAATATCTAATTGTTTAACTTGAACTGTAAATAAAAGCATTTACCACATTTCCTAATATATTTTGATGTAAATCTATAAATTTGCTAAAAAAAATGTTGTTTTTAATTTAATAATTACTTATAAATTAACTCCTAATGCCTCTTAGACGTAATAAATCAATCCAACTATATAATATTAGGGATGAGCAAAAAAAATCGAAAATATAGTTAACTATCAAGTCGATCAAAAATCGAACTGATTTTTATAATTAACTAATTCAATGAATTCGAGTACAATTTTTAATTTTTATATTTTCAGTTAATGGTTACGATTTAGATTTTTAAGTATGGGTTAATTGTTAGTTTAGGATTAATTATATATATATATCTTTAATTTTTTTTATATTTCTCTCTAAAATTTATATAAAATACTTTAAAATTTATTTAAATTATATTTTTATTTTTATACCTTAACTTTTTTATATTTTTCTATAAAATTTTTATAATATTTTAAATTAAATTTATATTATATTATTTTTTTATTATATAGTAATATTTATATATAGTATTCATTAACTTTTATATATGTAATTTTTTTATCATATATTGATGTTTATATTTTACTTAATGGCATTTAATTACATTTTCTTATATTTTGTATTTATATTATAATATTTAATATTATTTAAAATTTTATTTAATTTATAATCAAATATATTAATTTTAAATAAATATTAAATCTATTTTATAATATTAGTTATTGATTTATAGGACATAATTTATTTTTTATATTTAAAATTGAATTGAAATTTATTTAATTTTTTATAATTTTATGTTATAAATTTTAATGAATAATTCAAAAATATTAATTAGTTAAATTAAAAAATTAAAATCGACGAACTAATTAATCGAATATTATAAATTAATTAATAATTTTAAAAAATTGATATTAATAGATTATTTAAATTTTTTTTATTAATAAACTAATTAATTAATTTATGCCTGCCCCTGTATAATGTAATTGCAAGAAATTAAATTGTTGCCCATAAAAAAAATGAAAAGAAAAAAAATTAAATTGTTGAGTTGATGACCTGTGGGTCCCAACTACAAACTCCTACTCGTCGAGCGGTGTGAGTCCGGTCCCACGCTTGTCGGTTTGTCGTTTGGAGCTTATACTAGTGGGTCCCACTTTTCTGCATACCTAGAAATTGATGGGTCCCACTTCTGTACTCGGAACTTTCGATATGTTCTGTTTTCTCATTCCCGCATTTTGTTAGTTTCCTCTCACCATATCACGACACGCTATACGATATTTTGGAGCTTCCTGGGCTGGGCCACTTTGGGCCTCTTCACATCCAATTTCTAATATATGTATATGAATTTCTAATTTATATTTTTATTGCCTATCATTTCAATAGAAATGATGGCTAATGATAATTATAGAAAACTAATAGTTAATGAGAATGATAAGTTACTTATTTTAGAAGATCAATTATATTTTAAATTATGCATTAGGAATATAAATTTGGTAATTTTTAGTATTTTAACCTTTTCATTTATTTGATAATTACATAAATAAATACTATTTAACAAATAGCAAAAAATAGAAATTTGACCGTGTGTATGCGTGTCAAATTACTAACAAAAAAGCACCCAAAATATTTATTTTTAAGATTTTAAGAACTAAACACCTATATAAATACATATTAAAAATATTTTATTTTCATAAAATTTTATTCCATATTATCTTTTGAGGTAAATACATGTTAATTTTTTATTTTTTTATTCAAATAAAGATTCAATCAGTATAACATAAAAGGAGATATTAAACTCTTAATGCATTATAAAAACTCAGTCAAGGGACTTAAATTGAACCTTAAACAAAGTTAAAATTAAAACCCATTTTTTTTCCTAAAAAACGAGGCAAATATGAGGAGAAATTCAAAATATCACAAAAATAAATTATGATATGACATGAAAAAAAAAAAAAAGCCAACAGCAGGCAAAAAGAAGGAAGAAAAAGAGAAAAATTTATATGATAAAACGTGGGCGTATAAAACCAGACAGGTGGGTCCCATGTCCACCCATCAATCTTCCCTCTTTTCTTCTTGTTCTTGTTCTTCTTCCTCCACCACCGCACCAAACCTTACCTTTCCCATTTACTCCATTTCTCCTTTTCCCTTCCTCTCCCAAACCAAACAAAACCAATTCAATTTCAGCTGTCAAACCCATATTTTCTTTTTTCTTCTCATCTTCTCTACCCTTCAAAGTTCTCACCTTTTCCTCTATTTTCATACATATTTATTTGATGCAAGGTGTGGTTTTTGGCGGCGGCGGGGCAAGTGGGTCCATGTCGACGGTTTCCAGGGAGGATAACGCTGCCATGTCATCGGAGGATTCTTCTAGTCCAGATGAGGGTGAGCTTGAATTGGGTCTTGAGTTAAGTCTTGGGTTTGGCTGTAAGGGCCGACAGCAATCAGCTAATGGTCGTTATGCTAGATTTTTGACTGCTAAGGATTTGCCTTCTGCTGCTTCTGCTTCTTCTTGTTCTTCAACTTCTTCTGGTTCTTCTACTTTGAGTAGAGCTCATGGCACTGCGGGTACTAAGAGAAGTGCTGATTATGTCTCTGCACCTAATGGTGCTTCCAGGTATTTTTGTCTTTTGGGCCTTAATTATGTGTTAATGTGATTAAATACTTGGATTTTTCATGTAATTTGTTTATTTATGATCTCTATGGTTTTTAGGTTGTGAGATGGTTTTGGATCAAATTTTGCTGTTTTTTTCTGTCCTCTATTCTTAACATGTTTTAAGTGCTATTGATCCAATTGCTCAACCTTGAATCCTGTGTTTTTTTCAT
Organism: Excoecaria agallocha; assembly: GCA_037975025.1. Taxonomy (NCBI): domain Eukaryota; kingdom Viridiplantae; phylum Streptophyta; class Magnoliopsida; order Malpighiales; family Euphorbiaceae; genus Excoecaria; species Excoecaria agallocha. The sequence goes on along the minus strand of CM075807.1, from coordinate 60,279,477 downwards.
AAACGTTTTAACATCATAACTGTGCTCCTCTCAAATTCTATTCTTGTTTAATTTCATGATTATCTAAAAGGAGTATTAATAGGAATATCTATTAGTACGTGATCAAAATTTTTTGAAAATCTTTTAATCAAAAAGTATTCCTTATTTAGAAAAGATGAGAGCAGGTAGTTAAAATTTTAGAATTTTAGCATCCAATTCTTAGCTTAAGCTCAAGGTATGAGCAAACAATTTCCCAATGACTGGTTACATTTTTTACTAGATACGTCCATCCTCATCATTTTGAGATCCGTATATGCTCTCTTTCCAAACCTTTATTTCTGTTCAACCTCTAAGCCCTCATGCTAAAGTTTTACATGATCATCAGGGAAAATGCATGGTTTAGTTCTGTTTTTGAATTAATAATATGTTTTACTTTCAATTTATGTAAGGTTTTTATTTATTTATTTATTGAAAGTTTACTTAAAAAATGTAGAACATATAAATTTTTCGGTAGAGATGATCAAGAAGCATTAGATCTTATGCTATATATTTAAATTCAAAATTGAAAGCCCTCAGTAGTCTGAAAGCAATATTGCTGCCTCATACTACGTTTAATTAATGTTGCATCTAATCTTCTAAATTCACAGAACTGATGAATTCCCCAAACCACAAATTATTTCGCTTCAAGAAATAATATGAACTAAGAAAACACATATATTTAGAACATTGGAGTTTTGGAGAATGTCATTATATACATTAAATTGGGAGAAAATGGAAGCAATGTCTGAAATAACGTCTCACTGGGATCTAAACGGAAGGTTTGCTTTTCTTCTTCTATATTTCAAGTTATTCAGTGAGAAGCATAGTGTCTAGGGTTTTAAAGTATGTATCATAGAAATGACAATGCAATTTATGTAATAAGTTGCAAATCACGCTAGACGAAAACATGAAAGTAGGCACTAAAACACCAAAACATATATGAATTGTTAATTTTAACTTTGCGTGTGCTTGATTCTTTAGATACTGAGTTCTGGTTAAGATGCCTTGTCAACAGTTAAGATGGTTCTAGCGAAGAAATATAAGGCTCAGGATGGAGTGATCACTGGCTCAGGATGGAGTGATCACTAACTATTAATAATCTGTGTACATGATCTGGTAAAAGTTCATACCCAACACTTCTGCAGCAAGTGCAGCCTTATTTGAACCAATCACATATGCTTGGCTAATATAAATGATCTCAGTAGTTGTTAATGCTGGTTTCTATTTCATTAACTTGTTGGACTGTTTTGTACCCAGTGGTAGCTCTTGACATTTTTACTCATCAAGCTGCCTATCGGTTGTTGGACATGTAAAATTTGAGCCATTGATTAAGCCCATCTGTTATTTTCCCCCTAATGGTATCAGTTACCATCAAGTCTACCCTGAATAACTTGAGCCTTTATGATCTGAGCTAAGGTCATCCAGCATGGTTATGAATATTATGTGAAAGATTTTTGCTCTGATTCTGACCTTCCCCCCCAATAATAAAGCTGTTCTCTGTCTTCAGTATTCTAAAAATACTGCCTTCCACTCACAGATTTTATTTTATCTTTTTCTTTTTGTCAACCTTGAACAGTCAAGTTGTTGGTTGGCCCCCAATACGAGCTTACCGAATGAACAGTATGGTCAACCAGGCTAAGTCACTGGCAACTGAAGAATATAGCTCAACAATTGGGAAAAATAAAAGCAGTAACAATATGGTGGACAATAACAACAATGGAAGCAGCATGAACAATGTTAATTCCAAGGTTAGGGTTTCACTCTTCGTCAAGGTGAATATGGATGGAATTGCTATTGGAAGAAAGGTTGATCTTAATGCCCATGGCTCCTATGAGAACTTAGCTCGAACTCTGGAAGATATGTTCCTCCGGCGCACCACAACCATCAATACAATACGTAAGTTTTTTTTTTATTTTTTTGTTTTTCTCAGATCAATCTTTCATTGAAGAGTTAGCAACCCCTTTAAGGATGAAACAAGAGTTTCAAAAGCTGTCTAATTCTGAACTTAATTGGCTTTATTGGTCTTCCAATGGTATTGGATGTTGTGTGCTTTGTTAATTATTATCCCTGTTTTAACAAGTATTTAGTTTTGATGGTTTTGTTTAGATTCCTGGAATATATGGTAGGAATTTACCCAACCCATATTCCTTCTTTCTGTAGACTAGCAATATGTTTAAGCTTAATATAAGGTTCTATACATGATGATTCCAAAAGTTTGAGTTTCCTGAGTATTGCAACAAAATGTTGACCAATTAAAAAATAGCTTAGATTTATTCATCATTTAAGCATGCATGCTTGTATATATCATAATAAATGATGGAAGCTAGTCAGGCAGCGAAACAGTTCTAGCTTCTTATTAGGTAGATTTGTAATCTGTCTAATGGTCATCTTATTTAATGTAATTAGGATCAAATGCACCAGAGCTTAACAAAAAAGTAGATGGGACAAGATGCCCCAACTTACTGGATGGATCATCTGATTTCGTGCTCACATATGAGGACAAGGACGGGGATTGGATGCTTGTTGGAGATGTTCCTTGGGGGTATGTGTCATTAACTCAACACATGCATCTGCATTTATGTAAATACATGACAAAAAAACAAATTTACATATATAAAGACTGAGCTTGAAAACCAAGAGTAGATGCTCCAGCAAACATATTAGAGCAGTTTGATGGTTTTGACCATATGATGTGCGTATCATGTTGTTCCAGGCCTGGAACTGAAGAGTATATGTTCCAGCAACCATATTAGAGCAGTTTGATGGTTTTGACCATTTGATGTGCATATCATGATGGAAAAAAAAATTCCTCAATTCGTGGCAGAAGAAATCATTGTTGCATATTCTTAGTTTTCTTTTATTTATTCTTGAAAATGTGCTTCATTTTACTTCTCTGACCCATTTTGTTTGTTTTGATGTTCACATTGACTTGCTTCTTTTCCTCAATCTGGATTTTGCTTTCAGGATGTTTGTCGGTTCTGTGAGGCGGCTCAAAATCATGAGGACTTCAGAGGCAAATGGACTTGGTAAGCAAACTTGAAATCAAAATTCTGAATCACTTTTCAATCTGCATTTTCTGTAGTAATTTCGTTAGGTTAATTTCTTATATGTAGGACCAAGGTTGCAAGAAAGGAATGGGAGACACAGAAGCAAGCCTAATTAGAAATTTCCCTTTAAAGTTAAGCAAGTTGAAGCAAATCTATGGCTTGAAGATTGATATACAAAGGAGAAAAAGAGAGAATAATGAAAGCAGTTTGAAAAGTAATGAATAGTTTGTCTGCGGCTTTATGTTGATCTTTTGGTGGTTGTATTATCCTATCATGATATTTTTCCATTCTTGTTTTACCTCCGAAAACACACCCCACAGTTTTTGAATGATAGTCATGCTACTTTTTTTTGGTGTAATATACACATGCATATTACTCATCCTGTAAATTCCCCCAATGCTTATTTGCTTTCTCAACTTTATGAATGCTGAAGCAAATTCTTGTTTGAAAATGAAACTTTTACCTTTATTTTGCTAGTTGGAATCTTATGAAATTCTTTTCTGGTAAGTCGCATGAGTACAAAATGTGGAAATAATTTGCAATCCCATATCATACTCGGCATTTTCTAAAGGGAACACATACTTTGACCTTTGAATTACTGCTGTTTGTCTATTGATCTTATTCACTCAGCCCTTAGCTTTATATTTTGTTTGAATTGAGCCCTTGTTAACTAGAATAAATGGTTTGTGACTAGACAAAATCAAACCTTGAGGGTTAAATATTGACAAAATAAAAGTCAATGGCTTAATTTAGATTAGTTAAAGTTAAGGGCTTGATTTAAAAAAAAAAAGTTAAAGGGCTGAATTTGAAAAGTTTGTGGACTCAATATAGCTAATTTTAGTCCCTTGCTGGAAATTGTAGATGTGCCTGGTTAATATAGAACAACTCTTTATTTGCTTGAAGAATGAGATTTTCGTATACTCGTTAATTTCTGGACAACTGATTAAAAATAGTAAAAAGAAAACTACATACAAAAGAAGAATTGAACAAAGTAGTGGCTGAGGGAACTTGTTTTACATGTCCCTTACACAAGGCCATTTACAGGTGACGTGCTAAAAACAGGTTTCTCTGTGTTACTATCATGTACGCTGCTGTTGCTGCTGCTTTTTCTCCGCGGCTTTGCCTCTCCGAGCATTGTTATCACATCCCTCATTGACGGTCTGTCCTTGGGGAGCTTAGCAGTGCAAAGAAGTGCTATCCTAAGGACTAACAGCATCTCTTCTTGAACATGCTTGCAATTTCCTACATTGCTGTCTAGTGCTTCTTCTAAAGGTCTATTCTCTCTAATCTTTCTCCTAATCCACTCGACAATATCGACAGATTCTCTGAACTCGGGATCTAGTGGTCGCTTTCCAGTTAGAAGTTCTAGTAGAACTACGCCATAGCTGTAAATGTCAATTTTTTCATCTACCTTCAAGGTGTATCCATATTCTGCAAAATGAAACTAAACATTAACTAGGTTCTTGAACTAAGAAAGAATATATGACTAAACTATGACTTGAAATTACCTGGGGCAATGTACCCGTAAGATCCAGCCACCATTGAAACTGTCTCATTCTTCCTAATCATCATCTTTGCCAAACCAAAATCAGCAATTCTCGCCTCAAGATTTGCATCAAGCAGTATATTATTCGATTTGATGTCACGGTGAATAACTGGAGGGTGGCAATCATGGTGCAGATAAGCCAGTCCTTGTGCAACTCCAACTGCTATATTATACCGCGAGACCCAGTCTACCAGCAACCTTCCTGCTTGCAAGGCATCTCCAAGGTTTCCATTGTGCATATACTCATATACTATCATCATGTCACTATCATTATGAAGAAAACCTAATAATCGGACGATATTTCGATGCCTTAGCTTCCCGAGGAGATTGACTTCTCCTACGAAATCACTGCTGCTATCTGTTTCAATATCTCTTCCTGATATCCATAGCTTCTTAACAGCCACAACTGTATTCAACCATGGTATTTCAGCCTTGTAAACTGTACCAGTTGCTCCCATTCCAATCACATTTGATTCCTTTACACTGGCTAGAATATCAGAACTAGTGAAACCAAGCCTCTGGAATGCCATTAACCTCCATGGCCACTCTCCTTTGCCCATCTCAAAACTTTCTTCAAAGCAGCTTCCATTTGAGTACCATCTCTTATAGAGAGTCCAAGCACCAACAAGTCCAATTACAACTGCTGAAACTGATGCAATTCCAACGATCCATTCTGCAATAATGCGCTTTTTGTGCACGCCCTTTTGCTGTGTTGCAATTAATGAATTACGGGTGCATCGAGGCAGGGTACCTCCACAGAGACCTGGATTGCCTTTCAGATCATCTGGATTTATCATTCGTAGAATACCATTTGCAGGAACTGGACCTTCAAGTCTATTGTATGAAACATTAAACACTTCTAAGGTGGGTGAGGTGCCAAAATTTTCAGGTATCCCACCGGTTAAAGAATTGTTTGACATATCAAGAATGGCCAATGTGGGCATCATTGCAATTGCTTTTGGGATTTCTCCAGTCAATCGGTTGCTCTTCAGATTCAAATTTACCAATTTCTCACAAGAAGCAATACTAGCTGGAATGGTTCCGGAGAAATAGTTGGATGAAAGATCAAGCACAGAAAGGGAAGGACAGTCCTGAAACTGTTCTGGAATTCCACCTTCGAAGGTATTTTTTGAGGCCATAAAGGTTTGTAGATTTGGAATTGCAAGAATTGTTGAAGGAAGCGAAGATCTGAGGTTGTTTTTGGAGATATCAATGAAAGAAAGTGATGAAGAAGAAGCAAGATCATTTGGGATCTGACCTGTAAGGCTGTTATTTGCTAGTTCTAACCTTAGAAGCTTTGGAAGTTTCCCTAAGCCTACTGGAATTGTTCCTGAAAGATTATTGTTCTGCATACGAACTCGAACTAGTGAGAGACATGCGGATAAGCTAAGAGGAAGCGGACCTGAGAAGGCATTGTTGAAGAGGATGAGCTTGGTGAGATTGCCTCCATTGCACAAGCCTGCCGGAATCTCTCCGGAGAGGGAATTTGATGACACATCCAACCACTGCAATGCTGAATTCTTACCGAGATCACTAGGCAGTGGGCCGGCTAGTGAATTGTTCCACAGTTCTTTCATTTCCTCTAGATCAAACTTGACATGGGCACCCCTTAAAATATAGGGCATTGACCTTTCAAAATTATATTTTCCCTCAAATTAAGTTTTTTTTTTACTTAATCAATTTTTTAGAAAAGAAATAAAAATAAGACTTAGCTTATTATTAATTATTATATACTTTAACAAAATTAAAATGGGATAAAGAATAAAGTGAGATTAAAAGACAAATCTGGCATTGAATTGATTAATAAATAAAGGAGTGCCCAAAGTCTTAAAACAAAAGAAATGGCAAATAGATAGAGCAGAAGGAAACAAAAAAAAAATGGGAAGAAGTGAATGCACATAATCAATCATGTCTGACCCACCAACTGCTAATTCCTTCTTCAGATTAACTTTTTTTTAATAAATAAATAAAATTATATAACATGGAGTAAGGCCATGTCAAATTTCACATGCAAACATGTGAAATGATGCAATTTTTCTAATTTTTATTTGTTGTTAAAAAATTAAAAGTAACACTGTTATTTATTTAATTAATTTTTTCTTAGAGAGTACTTTCTTCTTCTTCTTCTTGTATTTTTATTTTTTTCCCCTGTTATCAGAGAGGGAAAGTAAAACATTTATTATTACATTATAAGAAAAAATTAAATAGAAATACCATATTTTAATTAATTTTATGTATAGATTAAGTCCATTTCAGGAGATTAATAGTGGGGAGGTGAAAGTGAATGACGTGGCCCACATGGGGTTGTTTATGCCATTGCAAAAATTATAACTTTTCATCACTTTCTAATTAAAAACATTAAAAAAAAATCATGCATAATTATTGCACATGTGTCACATGCTCTTTTTATTCTTCAATTTTTCATTTTACCAAATTCCTTATATATTTATATATCACAGACAATTTTATCAAATAAATAAATATATGTCCATTCAAATGATGCTGCTGGGATGATGGGAGAGACAGTGGTTTCGAATTCGAATTTCAATGGAAGCAATCGTATATAAATTTTTATTATGATATTTGATTTATTTTGATATTTATTAATATGATTTATTATAAATTTATTATTTGTATTTATTTCAATTTTGGATAAGGACCTATTTTATATATATCAGGTAAAATTGATTCAAATTCATTGAGCAATCCAAATTTACCAAAAAAATTAACCCAAACCCAATCCAATCCATATAAATACCCATTGGATCAATCCAAAATTGACCTATTTTATTTTTCAATTCAATCAAATCCAATTCAATATCCATTGGGTCAATCCAAAATTGACCTATCTCACTTTCCAACCCATTGGATCATTGAGTATTAACCCAATGGGTGTTTTCAAGATTCAAAGATCTTGATCCATTGAGTATGTAATGACATCAACACCGGACCAGCCCTAAATAGTATTTTCCGGCAGTAAATAGTATTTTTCGAGCCCAAAATTCAAAAATATTTTATTGGATCATTTGAAAAAAATAGTCAAGGTGAGACTAGGGTTGAAATTTGAAGTGAATTTGAGGTCAAATACGCTTTCAAAAGTTAAAAATACGAAAAATATCTCGAGTCAATAATACGAAAAATATGTTTTAAATAATTTACTTTAATGTTAAGAATGGACAAAAAAAATTGATACAAAAAATAATCATATTTCAAATAAATAATTTAAAGATCCCATTATATATGTACATAATAACAATTCTTCTTCTTTTATTTTATTTTTTGAATAAATTATAATCGAAACATTACTCTTTCTAATGACCAACTGTTATGCAGTATAGTATTCTAATCATTTAATTTAACATGAAAAAATATTAAATAAAAACTTTCAATACTTTTACGATTGGATATGTTTTTAAAAATAAACATTTAAAATTAATCTAAATCCATGAATCGATTCAAATCAACCCAATCCATTAATGAGTCAATTCATTAATGATCCATATTTTTTTACCCATTAATGATCCAACCCATTAATGATCCATTCATTAATGATCCAACCCAAACTCATCCAACCCGTCCATTTGCCACCTCTAATTTTGTACCATTTTATTCACTTCTAAAATGTTACAAATTTGCTATAATTACATCCTCCGTTCTTTTTTTCAATCACTTTTGTTATTTTTACTATAATTAAAAAATAATATATAAACTTAAATTTAGTATTAAATTACATGATTAAAATTAAATTATCAAATCTGATTGATTCTAATTTTATTGAAAAAGAAAAATAAATTAAAAAAATAAATTAAATTATATTGAAATTTTAAAAGTGACAGATAAATAGAATTTAAATTTTATTCAAAAGTGATAATAAAAAAGAACAGATGGAGTAATATTTTAATGGTCAAATAAATATGTATTATTTTCAATGTTTTAAGGGCAAATATGAATGTTTTTATATTTGATATCAATAAAGAGGTCAATATTATAAATTATTGAAATACGGTCCATATTTAATCTTATAAGGGCTGCTTTAAACTATTGTTAATATTTTAGCCGTAAATTAGAGTTTTATTTTTTTCTATTTTATATTAATTTCTTATTTATTTTTGAAATGTATTCCTAAACAGTTATTTAAGTGGGTATTGGATAGTATACTAATAGAATTCGGATATCTTAGAGTTATGGATGCGAAACTTTTTTGCTGGTGCCCTAATTACCAACCCCAAATGAGAATATTTTTTAACGAGGAAGTCGAGACTAGAGATGGTTGGGGTGTGCAACAGGTTGGTTCGGTTCAATAATCAAATCGAACTGAAATAATCAAAAATCAATCTTTTGAAAATTTGGTGAACTGAATAATAATCGAGCCAAAATTTTCAGTTAACTGAAAAATCAAAAATCAAAATTAATTTTTTTAAAAAATAAAAAAATTATACAAAAATACAAATCATATTATACTAAAATAAAAATATTCAAATTGTACAAAATACAAGTTCAAATTAAAGATACAATATCAAAATACATAATAAATAATATAACAAAAATTATTAAATAAATTTTTTCATTTCATCGACCTTCAATCCAATAATTAAAATTTCAAATATCAACTAAAAAATAAATATTAATAATTAATAAATTTACTCATATAATTTGCAACTCAAAATAAAATAAATTACATATATAAAATAATTATCCAACTAAAAAATCAAAAAAATTATCCAATTAAGTAAAATTTTGGTCGGTTCAGTTTTTCTACAATTTTCTCTTTCCAAAATCGAAATAATCGAATTTTTATAAAATTTTAAATCGAAAAACTGAAAAATTGAACCGTATTAAAAAAAATCGATCAATTTAATTTAATTTAAATTAATGAGGGCATTAAGTGTAGGATTTTGTAAATGTAAGGCTTAGGCCCATATATTAAGTGTTTAAGCCTTTTTGTGTTGTGACTATTAGGGCATTAAGTTCCTTTTTACTGAGAATATTATTAAATTAAAACAATTTGTATAAAACATGTTTGAATTACGAAAAAAAAGAAAAGAATATGATTTTAATTAGATTAAAAAAAACGAGGTTGTTTTTGTAATTTGCTAACTTTTAAACCCCAAAAGACCCCGCCGGCGAATAACAGAAGTCCACATATGTGGCGGGAGATTGCCGGTGAATCATATTGATTTCAATTTTTTACTAATTAGATTTGTAAGAAGTTCTTCGAATTCTCACGGCTTTGTCTGTGTAAAGGAAGGAGAATTGCAATGGCTACAGCTACATACCCACCACCGCCACCCTATTACAGGCTCTACAAAGATTACTTAACAAACCCTAAATCCGCTCCTGAGCCTCCGCCTCCGATTCAAGGGACTTATCAATGTTTTGGTGCCAATTACACTGTAAGATCTTTGAAAAAAATTAGATTTCTAAAGTTCTGATTTTTAAATCTCTGTGTTCTCATTTTGTAGACTGATTATGTGCTTCCAAGCTTGGAAGAACAAGGAGTGCGTCAACTCTACCCTAGCGGTCCTAATGTTGGTAAGGCTTTGCTTGATTTTTCAATTCGAAGAGATTTCCAGTCAATGCAGCTCTTGAATTTTTGTTGAGTGTTCATTATTTAATGGATATATTCCTTTTCTTTTTGGGCTGTAAGATAACTTTTGTGGATGCTAAATCACTGAATTGGTGATAGTATATTGATAATGAAGATTGTTTTACTAGGATTAGCTCACAATTTTAAGCGGTAATCTCTTTCAGTTTTCTTCTATTTTGTGCTCACCATATGTCATTAGATTTGCCTAAACTTCTACTAGGAGATGGATCCATTTCTTGCCAATTACTCTAACCAGAAGATGAGAAAAATTATTTAAGTTTTCTAGTCATTAGTTGTGATTTAGCTGAGATGATTTTGGCTTAGAAATCCATTGGCTTTGCAGTCATTAGCTGTGCAAAGCTACCGGCTGATACCTAGTTTTTGTGGTTTTTAGATTTCAAGAAAGAACTTAGGTCGCTTAATAGAGAATTGCAGCTGCATATTTTGGAGCTTGCTGACGTACTTGTTGAGAGACCATCGCAATATGCTAGGAGAGTTGAAGACATTTCCCTTATATTCAAGAACTTGCATCATCTTCTAAATTCATTGCGCCCTCATCAGGTAAATATTTCGAGTTGTCTGTGTGTTCTTTAATTTATGGCCATCTGAATTGGCTTTTGTCTCCAGGCTAGAGCCACAATAATCCATATTCTGGAGCTTCAGATCAAACGGCGTAAACAAGCAGTGGAGGATATTAAAAGGTATGTTTTTGAAAATCTTACTATAATGGTTCAAACTGAAATTGAATGGCCCATATTCAAATGGCATTGTTTCTTTATGAGGCATCTGATCAAAGTTCCTTTTGATTATTCTTTGATATATTTTAGTTTATGGTTCTTTATGCAGTTCGTTTTGAGTAAAACTGTTTGAAGAATTTAATTCTATATATAATATCAGAATCACTCTGCAGCTTATCCGGGGAAGAGAGTGTTTGATTGTTTTGGTTTTGCTATCAATTCTATGATTTTTGTGGCTACTGTTTTTAGCGTGCTAAATTTATAGATGATGCCATAAAAATCAAAGGCTAAAGCTTTAAGAGAACAGGACCAGCATTTGCAGCTTTTATCATTATTTATGTGCAAATGATGTTATTGCAGCTGATTGTTCATAAAACATTTATATAGAGCTGGTTATATTTCTAAGTTCTATCAGATCATCACTAAACCAGCAAAACAGATGCTTCATCGACTGCCTATTGTAGCCTAAACTCACGAGGAAAAATAAAAAAGTTAGCACAATAAGAGTGTGGTGATCTGTGTTTTCTTAACATAGTTTGTTATTTAAGAAGACCTTGTTTTAGTGTTTTCAAATCGTATAGTATTGTAAATGTTATATTTATAGGTAGGATCCTCATAATATGGTTATGCTTATTCTGAATATTTGTTCAATCACTTCACCAGGAGGAGAGAAGCAGCACAGAAACTTCTCAGGGAGGCTCTTGGAACTCTAGATGCACAGTAATGTTCACAGTTTTCTTTAGTTGCTGCTGTTTGATCTACCAACTGCTAGTTACAATTTCAGTCCGTACCTCACAGTGGTTCACACATTGGTAATTTCACTAATTATGTAATAGGTGAAACTCTTAAAGTCCTTTTTCTCCATTTTAAAGAAATCTTTGTGCAGAACCCTAGTGCCATTGTGGTGTTTTGAATTGTTTTCCGTATGAGCTTGCATATATGGATTTCGACAATGGCAGTGTAACCTTGTAAAAACAAGTTAAAGAAACACACCAAGGCATACTGCCTTTAATTTATTATTACTGATAATCTTCCAGGCAATGGCCTGTATTCTCTCTCTCTCTCATAATACAAGCATTTAAATACAATTACCGATTACATCCCATCAATGTAGGGATCCAAAATAGCCCCTATAATTTAAATAAAATTGATAATTTAAATGAAAAGTCGGTTTAGTAAATAACCCGCTTATTATTCTACAACCCAACTTTTTCTCATGAGAAAATTGAAAATATAACTCAACTTGATCAAAAAACCACCTAAATCATGTTTTTCTGATTTGGTCAATTTGACTCGGTCGGGTTGTTTGGTTCATTAAAAAAGTTGAACAGCCCTAATTGATATGCAAGGAAACGCAGAAAAAGATAATAAAAGATCAAACAAATAGAATAAATTTAGTTGGCATTGACAAAACTATACAGTTGCAGATACATTCATGACAACTCAGCCTCTTTTCTCTTCTCCACCAATGAAATCCAAGAAGCTTACGGCAAGTGACAAATGAAAGATTAAAGAGAGAGCTTTTTCTTGCATATAACCTGACTCTTGTAAAGCTAACTATGGTGTACCAGCATTTTCTCGATGGCAGTCCCTAAAGTGAAAAAAGAATAAGGGCTAGCCAGTGGCCCTATGCTAAAAACTTAGCCACCAATTATACTCTATATTATCTACTTTATATGCATTTCCGTTGCTGTTTATTCTATCAAGACATGAAAAATGATTACGATCCAAGTATTAATGCATGTATCTCAGCCCAACTAGAGACTGTATATAGAGTGCCTGGCTGTTTTTTCCAGTTAGGAGAGCCACCATTCACAAGTTCCTTCTGTTGCTTCACTATGCCAGAGAGTAACGGAACAAAAGATATGCCGAAATGATCTCCCAGTCTCCTTAGGCTTGGGCTTGAACCAATCACAATTCCTATATCTGCTTTCAGTAGGCATAACAGGTCGCCCACTGAACCTCCAATGTAGACGGTCAACTGTTGCTCATCTGCGTTGTGATCCTTTAAAATGTCATCGAAAGTTTTAAGCTTTTCCATTGGACACTCTACTGACCGAACAATTTCACCAGTCGAAATATTTCCTTCGTAAGCTAACTCATTTGAATGTACTTGCAGCGCATTAATATCCCCTGTTCATTCGAAACAAACTCAAGCTTATTTTGAAGAACAATAAACAGGAGCCACACCTATCAATAAATTAAGCTTATATTTGGAAGAACAATTACTTTTAAGAATTACCTGATTGTACACAGAAGCGTGAACACACAAATTGATGACACTAAAAATAACAACTTGACAAACCTTACAAGGAATACCTGATGAAAAAGCTGATCTAATGAGATCACCACACCAACAATATGAAAGGATGTGAAGGTCAGTCTTCAGATTTTCATCCCTCACAATATTTTCGAAAAATTCTTTACAACCATCTTGGAAAGCAAGTTGTTGACCAGCGTGTTTTATATCATCAAGATTTAAACCCTTCAAAACTCCTGATTGAATCACTTTTAGATTTGCATTTTTCTCAAAATCAGCAAGTTGTTCAAGAGCTCTACTCAGACCTTCATAACAAAATTCTTTCACTGCAACCAAAGGAAAGCATTCCCAGGAGATGTTTCATTTAGTAAGAATTATCACATCAAAGGGAATATGAACAAAACTAAATGATAATCCAACCACAAACTTAACCTACCTGTTTCACCAGGGATGATGCTTTCTATGCATCGATCATGTTCCTCCACATACTGGGCTGAAATAACGCCCCATGTGCTCCTCAAATCAGCTGATGACATCTTAATGAGCTGAGTTTCAGATTCAATACCATCACTCTTTGGTGCCGTTATTATCGCAATCTCAGCTAAAAAAGCAGAGGAATCAACAGCAGTGCAGGTCATGTCAAAATCACAAAACACGGTGAGGTGGAGGTCAGCAGGGCCTAGCACCCGAGAAACAGGCACTATTGTTCGCTGTACAATCGGTTGAGCACAGCAAAATCCTACTTCAAGCTTCATTGCTTGAAGATATAGCTTTTCTAAGACCTCAAGTTCTTCACCAGTCAAAGCGATACTTAGTTCATCCAGCAAGTTCTCTATTTGCTGCGCCGATGCCTGAATTCAGCAAAAAAGAAACATAGGTAACTAGCATTACAAAATTTACCTAATCATAGAGAGGAAGTATTTTTTTCATTGTTCAGCAAATCCAAGAAAAAAGATAATGCACAATACTGTGACGAACCTCAAAGTTTTCAGAGCAATAATTATCAACCCATTTCTTGTAGGTGTGACTGCCATCATCAGTCTCAAGAAGACTGTGTATCTCATTACATATAGAGGCTATGAGTCTCAGGCAAGGTGCCATAGCACCAAGTGTGTAAGCAGCAACTTTTATCCTCTCAAAAGGAGTTGCAATTTTACCAGGAACTTTTTCTCCTTCAACTTTGCCTGAGGCTGTAGCTAGCAAAAATTCAGTATATTTGGCAGTGGCTGTGATGGAAGTGCTCTCTGCTGGAAGTTCAAAGCCCCATTCCTGTAAAGTAATTTGCTTGAGAATTTATAATGAAAATGATCGCCAATATGCATACATATTAGAGTTCAGGGAAATTAGAAAGCCGTAAGTACGAATACATTATGTCATGCTAATAACTCAAGCCTCAAATTTCAATTCTGAAAACCATAATCCCATCTAACTTGTGAATCCTGCCTGTCCCTCGACATAAAAGAAGACATCATAATAGGGAACACAAAAACAATCAATAATTGCACTTTTATCATTTGAATCAACTCAAAATCCCAACTAATAAATGTAGGTCCTGCACAAAATTACTTCTACCAATTGTTAGGAAGATTATTCAATTACCAAAACTGATTGCTTTGCACATTTAGATGTGATAAATTCTAAAATTTACCCAATTTGACAATGTCACATGTAAATTACATATTCATCATCTTATTCCTAGCAAACTAACAACTTCCATGATGACAAAGAGGAAAAGGCCAAAAACAAAATCACACTAGTGATTTCCCGAAAGGAAAATGATTTACTTAGATGAGTCTTTTTTTCTTTTTCTTGTTCTTTTTTTTTTATTAAGAAAAAAAAGCGCGTACAAAAAAAAAAAAAAAAAGGAAAACAACATAAAGCGAAATCAAAGAGAACTTGTAATTGAAATGAATATGATCCAAATGAAAAAGAAAGTGAGATTTTATTAGTAAATCATACGCGGACGATAGTATCGTAGTTTTTAAGCTTGTCTTTGACGCGTTTTCTGAGCTTGCGTATTGAGTTTTTACTTTCATCGTCATCAGCGCATTCTTCTGCCATTTTGTAACTGAACCACAACAAATTACATCAACAATAATATTAATAATAATCAAGAAAGCGATTAAGCGTGATCAAAATTAAGAAAAAAAAAAGGAAAAAGAAAGAGAGAAATGCTTACGCCTGAGCAAATGCGGGGAGAAAATGGAGATCTTGAGAGAGAAAGTGAAGGAAAGAGTGAGAATCCAAATTACCAGCAGCCAAGCTTACAAAGAAAGGACTGTACATAGCAAAAACGAAGTGGTTCTTGGACTTGATCCATAACCTCCTTGCTATACCTTCTTCGTTAAGTGCTCCCATATCTGCTTGAACTACTTAAAACGACGCCGCTTTAGAACAGAACCTCCGATCAAGATCGGCGATTGAAGATTAGGAATAGGAAGGAAGAAAAGAAAGACTTGGTGTTTATTATGCTTTGGATTAAAGAGACGGAAATGGACTAATATAAAAGAAAACAAAAAGGTCCGTTTGCGGGAAAAATGAGAATATGTATATATATATAGAAAGAGAGAGAGAGGGGGAGGGCCGGCGGTCAACGTTAAGGAAAAGGGAAGAAGAAAGAGAAGACGAAGTCAGGCGATGGGTAAATGAAGAAATGGTTGGTTGGTGAAGTCAAAAGCTGTGTGAATGCCATGCCGTTTGCTTCAGCCCATGCGCCTTCCCCAACTCTTTATTTCTTTTTCTTTCACCATGCCCATATTTCTTCTTCCTTGTTACTCTATTTATAAGAAAACTTTATTTTTAACTTGTTTTTTAATTTAAATTATCATTTCATGAAAATATATTCATCTCTTTTTTTTTTATTTCACAATCACAATAATAATAATAATAATAATAATAATAATAATAATAATAATAATAATAATAAAAATAAAAGATTTGTTTTTATTCATGGTTACGTGTAAATATTTTGTTCTAAATTTTATACCGGCTTAGCACATCTAATAAACAGGTTAACTCTTAATTCGACCTATAATTTTTTACAATTAAAAATAAAATTGGTAAATTCGAAACTGTTTCTCATATCATAATTTCTACTACCTATTTTTATTTTAAATTAATTACGTTATTATCTTTTTATTTTGTATTCAATAATTAATCTGACTTAACTCCAACATTTTGGTTAATAAAATCTAACTAGCATGTAAAGTAGAATTTTTTTTTTTTAAACTCAGAAACTCGCTGCAGTTAAATCATATTATATAATTTCTTCCAAAACAGCAATGTTATTAAAATTGAACTGGACAAAAAATTGGCAAAATTGGGGATTTATGGTTCGACCGGTTCAACCGGATTCAATCGAATTTTTTTTAAATATTATAATTTTTTAATACTATTGTATAAAAATTAAAAAAATATTCATCAAACATTAAATATATATTACAAATATTCTAATAATAAGTTATAAAATATAATTTTAATTTTATTATTGCAAGTAATTAATTATGAATTTTTGAATATCATATATTATAAACATAAAAATACAATCATATCATGAAAATAATTTTATGTTTAGATGGAGTGCTAATGAAGTAAATACAAAAAATATTAACCTTGCATATATGAGTATAATTATATTTAATTACAATAAATTCAAATAGATAGTAAGTATATTAAATTATTAAGTAACATTTTTAGAATTTAAAATACTAATTTTTTCAAATAATAAAAATATACTTATTATATTTTTGATTTATTGTAATTATATATGTGTGGGGGGTGAAAATATACAAAAAAATAATAATTTTTTATATTTTTAGCAAAAAATTCGATATTTTGGTTCAATCTGATTTTTTTGATTCAATTCGATTTTTATTAGTTGAATTAATCGGTTCAACCGGACGGTCTGATACAATTTTAATAATTATGGAAAACAGCACTGCATCATGGGATTGAATAGTAATTAAATTAATAATAAATAAATAAAGTGAACGGACCTCCGAGGATTAGTTCCAAGTTCTAACTTCAAAAATAAACAATCACGATCACGACCCTTTAATTAATTAATTATGTCTCTCTCTCTCTATATATATATATACACATACGGTTGAATTATTTATTTAATATTTTTTTCAACAACCAAAAGTCAGTTTACATGCAATTTTAGTTATTTTTAACATATTTGATAATAAAATAATAATAAAAAAACATATTTGGTCTGAGAGCCACCATCCAGCATGTAATTAATGGTTTTTTTTTTTTTAATTTGGACAATTCTTTGATAAGTACTTCAATTCCTAATTTGCTTACACTTAGAATAGAAACATTCCACCACCGAACCTGTCTAATAGTGGATTTTTTCCAATTTAATCAACCCCCAAAACAAAATAAAATAAAGTCAAATTAAAAAAAATAAATTATGCATATATACATTTATTATTCATTGGATCGGAATGACTTTCTGATCATTAATGCACGTCCACAACATTGTGATTAACATGAAAAATAAATTATAGAAACTATGCATTCAATAAATTTATAATTTTTGTCACACCACATTGCTTTTAATAATAAATGATATGAAATATTTTTTCAAAAAGAGAAAAAGGAGCGCGGATTCGAATTTAAAATGTTTTAATATATTTACCTTTGAAATGTAATTTTAAAAAAACATTAAATAATTAATCTTAGCTTATTTAAAAAAAACTTATTTGAATTAATTTATGTCTCATTTTCCTTTTAGGTATCATTTTTTAACTTTTGAAAGGTTGCGATAAAAAAAATATTCCAATATTTTTAAACATTTGTTAAAAAAATGAGTTTAACAAATTCTTTTTTAACTAACTATATTTTTAAGAAAAAAATCAAGATATATATATATATATATATATATATATATATATATATATATATATATATATATATATATATATATATATATATATATATATATATATATATATATATATATATATATTGAAATAGGAGCAAGATATGCATTATCGTATTTTGACATATAAAAAAAATAACTAAAGATTAAAGAAAATATATTTTTAATTTATTTTAAATAAATTCAAAAATAATTAAAAAATCAAAACAATTTTTAATTTTATCTTAATTATTTTATATTTTACTACAAAAAATATTTTAATTTTATTTTAAAATATTTTATTTTGATGGATTTAACAAATGTTACATTCATGCATTGATCATTATGGAAAAAAAACATCTCCAATGCCCAATCAAGTCGGCCCAATAATATTTGACAGAACCCAAAGCTTATCAACAAAAGTGACAAAATGTGAGTTGGGAGACAAAACAAAAAGGCACGGTGTCCAATCGGACTGATGGTACCCCCTGTCTTGTCAGAGTTCACTGACATAAGTTAACGCCCATGCCTTCACCTGTCCCCTGTCACATCGCCGCTCACCTACTCCAGTTACCAGTTATCACGTCCCTAGGTACTCAAGTATCACTCCTTCCTCTCCTATAAATAGCAAAAAGTATAAGAGCATCAAGTATTGAATATCTGAGACTCTCTCTCTAAACACTCTCTCTTTAAAAGCTACTAACTTAAGCTTCGGAGTGCTAAAACTCGATCTGACCGGGCACTTCTTCTTGCAAGTCCAGCCACCTGATTAGATATATTCAACTGCCAGCTCTCCTTCTTACAGATAAAAATTTTTCAGGCTTTATTATTTGGTGCTCTCAATGAGAGTAATGGCAGACTCAAGATCTAATGAGCACACAACCTTCAAGAAATATAATCATAATAGCAATAGTCAGAGCAGATTTAGGCCTGCAGGGAGAAAAGAGAGACCTTCCAAATCACCTACAAGGGATAACCTCCTTCGAAAGTTTGATGATATCATCATGTAGCAGCCAGATGACACCCCTGTTACTTTCAAGGACATGTGTCCTATTCTTAGTAACCTCACCAAGAGCATTGTCCAAATAATTAAAAAGGAAAAGATACTTAGAACTTCTAAAAGAGGCAGCAAAACAAACTTCATGGTCGAAGACTTTGGAAGAAGAAAAAATAAGGAAATCTCCATAAATGAGCCATGAGCTCTTGACGGCGGAAGACTGTGAAATAGAACCACAGATAGATACGATAAAAGGAAAGGGACAATGTCCTCGAGCGGAGGGTCAGCGTCTACCTCTTCCAGTGAAGATGATTTATCCTTTTTGCGCACACCCAACCGCAGTCGTTCTTGAAGAGCTAAAGAAAAGTTGGCTTCCCCAACGATGAGCAGGGAGGACAAATGGTTTAAACAAAAACTTAAACGGTTCGGCTTGACAGAGCCAAAGAAAGGGGTGTTTGAGGGGAACACTTGCAACAACACCGCTTTCCCATTCTCTAGGGAGATAACGGAATCCGAACTACCCCCCAGGTGGAGAGACATAGCAATAAAAAAGTATACAGGTAAAATTGATCCCACTACTCACCTTGCTGAATATTTGACTAAAATGCATGTCTATACCTATGATAAAAGGATTGCCTGCAGATTCTTCCCCACCATCCTAGGAGGATATGCCTTAAACTGGTTCCACAAACTCCCTCAAGAATTAATCGCCTCCTTCAGACAGCTCAAAGAGTCATTCACCATGCAATTCATTGTGTAGACATGCGCACCAAAGTCAGTCAGTGACCTATGTTCTATCAAAAAGCTAATAAAAGTCTCAAAGACTATATCGATTGCTTTCAGGTCATGATGTCAGAAGTAAGGAATGTAAGCATGGAAATGACGTCGAATGCTTTGGCAAGAAGCATCACAGATCATCCACTCTTTGATTATTTGACAATAAGGCCACCGATTAGCTTCTCCGACATGATAGAAAGGGCCAGACAGCACATCCAGCTGGATGATGCTCTTAAATCTAATAAAATAAAGAAGATCAATGTCATGGACAGATTGCAATATTCAGACGGTCGGCCCTTTAACAAAACCTCCTCATCCGATCAGATATAGAGGAATCTTAATAGGTCAATCTTCTCAAGGATTACGGAAAGGAGAAAGGAGACCGAACAGAGTACATCCGATCGCTATAATAATCGACTGGCTGGGACTTTCACTTCACTCAATGCCAGTCCCGCCCAAGCATTGATGGGCACCAAGAAAAAACGCAGAAAGGCTAACCGACCTAAAATATCTAAACAAGATGAGAAACAATGGAGATTGCAACAAAGGTCGTGAGTTACACAAACTTGTCGGGCACTTAATCAATGAACGCTAATTCCTAAAGAAAGAGATGGAATAGACCAAACAGAAAAGCTCCTGCAAGCGGTCCAGCGATGGGAGAAAGGCGTCCGATTTAGACAAATACAGCAAGCACAAAAGCCGAACCAATGCAGGCCGACTGTTGAGATTATCGAATAATGGCAAAATCAAGTGCAATTATTATAATTTGAGTCCCTATGAATTTATTGTACTAAATTTCATGATCTTAGAGTCTCTTGTAATAAGCACAGAATTATCTGATTACTGATTACTCTTTAAGATTTATCTTTAAGTCTTTAAAGATACAGCAATAAAGAAAGTGTGGTCCAAGCAACATGTGAAAAGTTGTTGAAATGAATAGCACCGTGATACGTGCAAAATGAGTGTCTCCACGAAACAAAAAATGGCTTAAAAATAGGTACGTGTCAAACTTACGAATTTACCACTTGTCATTAATCAAATATATTAACTCCTTTTTCAGCAAAATGACATTCGATCGGATAACCCTACCATCGGGAGTTTGAGATGAGGGCCATAATGCCTGTAGATCTCTCCCCGATCGGTCAATATAATTCAATTGCCATAGCACGGATCGAAAAGATATTTTCTACCATCGGGAGTTCGAGATGAGGGCCCTAATGCCTGTAGACCTCTCCCCGATCAGTCAGTATAATTTAATTGCCTCAGCGCGTATTCGAAAGATATTTTCTACCATCGGGAGTTCGAGATGAAGGCCCTAACGCCTGTAGACCTCTCCCTAATTAGTCCGAATAATTTCATAGCCAAAGTACGGATCAAAATATCTCCGAAGCGGATAATCTCCATAAAGCCACTAATTGGCTAAAATATCTCAAGAGGAGACAATATTCAAAAAACAACTGAGGGCATTGACTGATCAGTCAGTATTATTCCGATCGCCAAACCACGGACCCAATAACACGACTTTCAAATCGACGTCACATCTTGATTGATGAATGTATTCCAATCACTCTAAGATTGAGAGTTTAATATCGATCAATTTTATATCTCGATCGATGAATCAATATGGTACAACTTATCTGCCAGGCTTAACACAGCTGAAGATGCCAAAGTTAAATTCCATTCGTTTACAAGATAAGTTCCTCTGCTAGGCTCAATGTTCATTTCGAGCCCAAGATGCGAGGTGCATTCGCTAAGTTCGATGTCATTTCGAACCTAACATGCGAAGGTCAACAATTGAGTTAATTATCTATTTTGGGCACTTGATGTGCAAAATCGTCAAATCTTCAAAATAATGTAAGACCGAAAGGTAATTCGCTATGAATAACTCTCCTACAAATAGCCGATCTTTATATCCGATCGAATAATACTTCAATCTATTGAAAGACTGAAAAGTCACCTACTATGCTTGACGTCATAAATCTAAGTCAGAACTTATGCCAGAATGAATGATTCTTATCTTTTAATTTCGTTCAGATTAATCGATCGTAACCCTAAGAATTAGGGATTTCAATACTTGAAAAGCATCTCCAAATTCATGAAGTACTCTCCTTAGTTGATTCTGCATTTTCTCCTCGATTAATTTTAGGATAAAACTAACTTGAAATTAAAATTGCAGTATGAAGACGCAATTGAAAAGCGCGCTGAATTATATTCATATGCGAAAGTTTGTACAAAATACAAATTCTAAAAAAAAGAAAACATTACAAAGAAAACTATGTTTTTATGTCTATTATTTCTACAGCAGAAGAAGGCACTACAATCACTTCAGTAGGAGGTTGGGAAGACTCTGCTGGTTTCTCAGAAGCATTCTTTATCAGCAAAGAAGTCGCAGCTTCATATCCAATCTCTGCACCAGTGTTAGGCCGAGATGATATGGGGTCCTATAAAGCCTCATATTCGTCGTCACTAGATGGAGGATCGGAAAAAACACCTGGGTCATCCATCCAGCTGAGATCAGCCTCAGGGAAACGTCTACTGACCTCATAAATCAGCTGACTTAGCCGCCTCCCTTAAGCTCCTCGTAACTGATCCAGAATGTCTTCTTTTTGAGCAGTGAATTCTTTCTCGAGCTTTTTATCCCACGCTATCTCTCTTTTTGTTAAGGCGGCTTGCAGTGAATTTCGCTCACCGCACAGAAGGTCACACTCATCATTGACCTTTGAACACTCGGCAGATAGACGTGTGCACTCCCCCCTGAATCTGGCTGCCTCTTCTTTAAATTTTTGTCCTAAGGAATTTTCGATAGTCAGATGAGCTACGTCCCCTTTAAGGTGGTCAACCTCTCTCCATCGAGCTTTCAGATCTTGAGAAAGACGAGCGTCCTTCTTCTTCAGTTTGTCAACCTCTGACTGGGCAAGCAGAGACTCCTTCATAGCTGCATCATATTTAGCTTCTACCTCTCTCCTGACCCGATCGGCATCCTCCTATTTTTCTCGGCAAAAGGCGGCCATGCCATGCAAGCGCAGACCCCTTTTTATTAACTAAGAAACAAAAGGGAAAGAAGGGTAAGTCAACCAAGGAGATAAAAGATAGAAGAAAGAACAAGGTGTCTGCTTTACCTCTAGATCCTGCTGCTAAAAATGGCTACACTCTCAAGTGAGTGTGCTGGGGTCTCCTATCGCCTTGAAGTCGTTCTCTTGAAGAATGCCCTTGCACACAAAGCTTGATACCATCTTATTATCAATAGACTAGCTGTCGCCAAATTGACTTTTCAAAATTTCTTCCAGCGATGTAGCCTGCCTTTTAGAAACTCTTACGGTAGCACTCCGAGCGAATTCATCCCAGATGGGTTCTTTGCCTCTTGCGGCAACCCTTGCATCCACAGCGACCACCAGCTTGACAGCTTTTTTTTTTTGCTGCCTCTTCAGCCCTTCTTTGGGCAACTTCATCTATTGGGGGTGTACTTACTTGAGCTGATCTCCTTTGATGTTGAGCTGGTTGTTCTTCCTCCAATTCGGTTTCATCCTTTAAAAGAAAACGTCGAAGGGGGCGCTGACCCTCTGTCAAAGGCTAAGCAGCAGCGAATCCTGGAAGGGTCTGAGGGGAACGAAAAGCAGGAGCTTTTACAGAGGGAGTTGAAACCTGAACTTTTGAAGGAGACACGAGCTTTCTCTTTTTTGACCTCCTCTCCTCCTTGGCAGCCCATTCTGCTTCAATACTTGCCTTAGCCCGGTCGGCCAATTGCTTAGCAACTTCGTCTCCTTTAGCCATCGCATCCACAGCTGCATCACAAAAATAAAACAAGATAAGTATCCTCTCCAGTTGATACAAATTTCATAAGCATGCAATGCATGATTATAACCTGCACGCAGTCAACAAACTACTTGCTGAGCATCGAAACGCTCAGTGGTGGATACATATCCCAAACTTTCCATAATAAATCATATAAACACACATACACACTTGCAGGAATTTATTCATTCATACATTCATTTGCATGCGCATACATACATGCATACACATGTACATACATACTATATACATACGTTTACATACATATACATACATACATTCACATACGTATACATACATACATTCACATACATGTATATATATACACATGCCATACACACACACACACACACATAACATACATATACATATTCTTACATGCATACCTATACATGTACGTATGTATTTTATTTATTTTTTGTTTTTTTCATAATTACATTCATAAACATATACATAAATATTCATATGCATATTTCTCTACACCATAATATTTATTTTAAATTCATTTAAAAGTCTTAATGAGCATAATATACTATTAAAAACCCATTTTTCAATTTAATTTTAAAACTTTACTTAATTTTTTAGTTTAGTCCTTTAACTTTTCATTTATTCCAAATTTATCATTTTTATACCTTTAATTATCAAAATGCCCTTTAATTTCTTATTTTTTTCATTTTAATTTATTAATTGGCTTATAAATTACCAATTAATTCTTGTTTTGACTTTTTATGTAAAATTATATTTTAGTCCTTTAACTTTACAAAGTTGACTTTTTATACAGTTAGTTGACCAAATTATCATTTTACACTTATTAATTCTTTCCTTCTCACTTTTACTTATTAAATTCATCTTTTAGAAAAATTATCTTTTTATCCCTAAACTTTTTAACTCTTTTCATTTTAGTCTTTTTTCATCTTAAACTTCAAATTTTATTTTTTTTTTACACTTTTAACATTTTTTTTATCATTATGCCCCTAGTACCGATCCGGCAGAAAACTTTCAGACCGGATATACGGGACGTGGACCCCACAGGGCCATAATAGAATGAAAAATAACCTTCAATAATCATTCCTCATAAAACATATGAACATATGACAGTACGTATGATAGGTACTATGGAGATCGACGATCCAACCATAGTATAGCAAGTCGTCATTACTTGCACCGCGGTACAGATATCCCTATGGCCAACTAATTATATCCTGAACTAGATTTTACTGCTTGACTTTTTCTAAGGGCACAAATTCACTAAATTTTCATTTGATTATTCAATTATTCATTCTTTACAATACTTTTCATTACTTGTCATTTCTGTAACGATACATTACATTCGCAGTCTGTTTTCTTTATACAGTTTGTGAATTATTTCGCAATAATTCACCATTTAATCAATAAATTATGCAATAATTCATCATAATTCCACATTTTCCATTAATACCTAACTAAAATTTATTCCAAAAATATTCTTTTAATTTCCATAAATTCTATAAAAATTTATGGACATCAATACTCATTTGTACTATCATTGTAAACCTTAATTACATTAAAATAACTAAAGATTTCATAGTTTTCCTCTTATCTTCCATTTGGCCATAACTAAAAGTTCACCATATCCATACATAATACACACATTATTAAACATATATTATATTGTACACTAATTGCATTTAATACTATCTTTCATGTAATATCATTATTTATAGTTTTATTTGTTTATATACTTCTTATCTATAATTTACTAACTCGTATTATAAAAATTATAATCCCAAATGCTTAATTTACTAAATCATCACATTATTTCTATACTAATTTTAATGTTATTGTTATTAATTATTCACGTTTTAATTCATTCATTATTTATCACACTCATTAGTTTCTTTAATTCATTTAATCACTATAATTTACTCAAATCACTTTATGTATAATTAAATGCCACGTTAATTACATGTAAATTTATTTCAATTCAAGTCTTTTCCGTTTCCATATATACCAATTTGTCTTATTCCATATAACTTATGCTATATACAAATTTATATTATTTACCTTTGAAAATTTGCATTTCTTTAAGTATTTAATTAACATTACTATGGTTCTTATTCCATCCTTCGATTAATTCCGTTTCCTTAAATTCGGCCACTACATGAATTCTTCTTCCATATATTTTTTTTCTAATTAAATTATTCAATCATCAATTCAATCCTTTCAATACATATATAAAGTTTAATTTTATTATTCATACATAATTTCCATTAAACTCTCATATACATAAACCATAATTATTTATTCATCTCTTAAAAATCAACTTAGCATTATTTTTTACTATTCACGATATGAATATAGTTAAATTATCCTAATTAATTAAAGCTGACCTTGACATCTTTAAGGGCAATTTCGACCACATCATATTTGCACTTTTTTTCATCACTTATTTATAAAAAGACCATTACTTAATTAACTAATGCCATAAATTCTCTAATTGTTCCTAAAATTTTCATTTAGTCCCTAAACTTGATAAATTATCATTTAATCCTTAAAATGGCTTAATTACTGTTTAGTCATTTAATTTCTCATAAATTATAAAAATATCCTTTTATTTTATTTTATTTATAAAATTGACACTAATTATGTAACACTCGATAGTCGGACATTGGTTCGAGTACCGGTGTCACATAACATTGTGGTGGTCCATAAATTATTAGTAAATTATCCATCTGTAATATTCATATTCTTAACCATTAAGTTATGGGTCCCACATTTTAAAATATCTTATTAATTAATCTATAGAAATTTGGACAGCATAACGACTGAAACTCAAATTCTTCCTTCCTGCAATAGATAGAAAATACTCCCAAAATGTTCACAAACATCCAACCCAACCTCCACAATCTATATAAATACTCCACAAGATCAACCAAATACAGAACAACAGTTATTTTTAAAATTTTACATATACTCATACATATATACAGTACAATTCTTATGCTTAACCCATCTACTTATTTACAGTACATAACAAATATATATAAGTCCAAAACTATATACAGTCCCCAAAACTAGTCATGTTGTCCTACAAAGCAACATCCATATGTACAAGCTAAACAAAACCACAAAAATGCTGGATTCTTCCTTCATCGATTTTCTTCCAGCACGAACTCAGTCTCTGTCTCTTGCGTGCAGTATAAAACAACATGCTAAGTACAAAAGTACTTAGTGGTGAACTTAAACTTAAAACCCCAAAATTTCACTACAGTTCCTTCACATGTTATTTATAATTATATTTCATTATCTTTTTTTTATTGGTTAATTTCATTATAATACAAATTTTTATCTCGATTAAAGTCTAGATTTTTACTTTTATTGACAAAATTATTAATTTGCCCTTGCTTGAGAAATTCGTTCTCAATTATAGATTTTCAAGTTTTATTCTCAAATTTTATCACTTTAAATTTAAATTTTACACTATATGGATAAATTTTTACTTTAGTCCCTAAAGTTTCAAATATGCACTTCTGTCCTAATTCCTTTGTTTAACAGTTCTTTTAAGCTTTTACCCTTATTTTTCAGTACGTTTTTGTCCAAATAGTAATTTATTTTCGCTTTTTAAGTTTTACATTTTTACTTATACAAAAACTTTTTATGCTTTAGTCAATACAATATTTTAATTCTCTTACCCTTAGTATAGCATGAAAATGTATCACTAATTAGAATGAGTGGAACTATGGACCTTATAGGTTCCAGTACTCCGATAGTATCAATTATACAAATATTATTTTTTTTTCTTTCTTTTTTTTTCTTTTTCATTTTTTCCAAACACTCCAATATATACGTGAAACCATATCAAGGTTACCACTATGCAAATCGCCATGACTCACTACCATGGTTACAGAAATGTTCATATGGCTAGCCATGTACATCCTAATTTCTGATTTCACATATAATACTAAGAGCAAAATACAATTACAATTTAATACAATTTACAATAATGTATCATTACCGATTCATGGTAATAATTAGTTTATATTATTAAAAACAGTCTCAGTATTTCAAATATACCAATTTTTCAATTAAAATCATACAATTCAATTATAATTATTTTATTTATTACTTTCTTTTCTAATACATGCTCCTTACATGTCATATAGATTAATTATATTTTATTTTGCATTTATTCCGATTTATATCTAAAAATTTCATAAATTTTCTTAAGGTTCCTATTCGGTTACCTTATTTCAATTTCCTTATAAATTATATTTTCTACTCAATTTAATCACAATAAACATAAAACTATCTATTTTTCATTTATTTCAATTTAATTTGGAAAATTACCTTTTAGTCCCTAATTTTTTTTAAAGTGACCGAATTTTTCCTAAAATTAAACTTGTCTAAATTTTAATTAAATACCATAATTTCACTAGTTTATCTTCTAATTGCACAATTCTAAGTCCAATTTCACAATTAATTCGTAATTAATAATTAACCTAATTTTTTTTCTAATTATATATACAATATATATATTGTGAAATTAAAGGTTTTAAAATTATTCACTTACCAAATCACTCAATAATTTTGTCTTTCTCCTTATTTTTGGTTGATTTGCTTTTCTCTCCTTGCTCTTCAATTGGCAGCAAATTCATGGCCAAAATCATCATAGATTAAGTCAAATTTTTGCTAAAATAATACACACAATACTATAATCAACACTTAATTACTCTAATTATCAAATAAAACTAAATATTTCCCAACTCACTAAATTATCCACTTGAATAATTAGACTTTATTCACCTTCTTTCACCTCCCATAGCAACCAAAGGTGAAGGAAAGCAAGACGAAACAATTTAATTGAGATGATGGTTGGGAAATCTTATGAATTAAGCTTAGAAAACAAAAAAAAATGAAGGCGAAGAAGAAACAAAGGCAACGGCAGCAAAGAAGAAAGGAAATGACCAGCCAAAATAAAGAGATAATTATCTTTTATTGCCACATTTAATTGGTTACCCACTTTAGGATAAAAATTATACAAAAAATTCTTAAAAATGTTAATTAGGCCATGTTTAAATTTCGGATCAATCTGAGGTCGTTTCGATATCAAACTAGCCCCGAATGTAAATTTTAATCAGTCCGAAAGCTAAATTTTTAAAGTCATCAAAAAATTCATTTTATCATTTCAAAAATTCATATACATGATTTCTAGTCAATTGGTGCAATCAGAATGGTTTTACGAAGTCCAGAAAATATTTTTAAGCCAGTCAACTATATTGGTCCCGTTAATTATTTTATTTTTTCCTTTTAAAGACCTATCTGACCTCAATTTCAGCCCAAATTATACCATCAAATTCGTTATGAATAATATTTTTCAATGGTAAAGAAAAAAAAATTTATGAGCCCGGTGGGCCTCGGGTGATACTATTCACCTCAGGAAGTACTATTCACGCGATCGGCGATTCCTTGGGTGTTACAAATTATACATTTTACACTACTAATTTCATCTTTATTGAAAAATTCCAATTTGATCCCTAAACTTATTTTCATACCTAAATTCTTATTTCAATTATCATTTTCTTTTCCAATTTAATTTTAATTCATTTAAACTCATTTATTCTCAATATTTGATAATATTTCACTTTTGCCCCTAAACTTATAATTCTTTTCATTTAAGTCATTTTTTCACTTTATTATTTTATTTGCCATTTATTTTTATTTTCTTTTTATTTCAATTATTTAATTGGACTATCTTAAGATTGTTTATGCCATAAATTCAATTTTTCTTATTAAAACTCAATATTTTTACTATACATAATATAAAATTTAACTTAAAACTATTCTATCACATTCCAAAAATTCTCATTAAATTGATTTAGCATTAAAATGATTCCTTCCTCCAATTTATAACATTTTCATCACAAATTAAACAAAATAAACACACACACCCACACACATAAAATTCGGCCAACTCACCATTTGAGCATTCCAATTTTATTTCTTCAAAATAAATATTTTATTCATCAATTTAGGCCTCCAATTTCACATATATCATATTAATTCAATTTATCATGCATAATTTCACATAATCACACATATACATACACAAATTTTTCATGTAAAAATTATGAAAATTGAGGGATAATGTATCCACTAACCTTAATTCATCTCCTTCACACCTTGGCCCTCACTTCCTTCATTTTCTCCTTGAAATTTTCATTTCCTTCAAGTTTTTCCTATTATGGCCAAAATTTTCAAGGCTAAAAACCCATCAATTCTTGCTTCATAAATTCAACTAAACTACATAATCTTAACCTACACACCCTAATTAATCTATTAGAATCTTTAAATTAAATTAAAACTTTCAAATTCACCTACCTCATTTTTTGAGATATCAACTTCTTTCCTTGGTTTCTTGCACTTATAGAAGCTCTAATGATCTATTGAAACTTCCATGAGCTAGTAGAGGGGCTGTATTTAACTTGAGAAAGGTTGATTTAGGAAAAGAGTTAAAAGAAATTAAAAGATCTTCCATGAAAATGGAAGAAACCCATACGGTCAAGAGGAAGAAGAAAGAAGAATCGTGAGAGCTAGAGATTAATCTAGAAAATGGCTGATTTTGGGTCTTTTATAAGGGTTAATTGGGTTGGGCCTGGTCCAACCAAGTTGGTTGGGCCTAACTCAAACCCAATTGCCCTATTAAGCCCAATAAGCCTCCATAAACTATTTCTCTTACTTTCAAAGCTCAATTTTACTTAAAATTAATTTCATAATTCTTAAAATAATATATTAAGTCTCTATAAAAAAATTTGGCTCAATCGAAATCCGTTTTCAGTCCGGTTCAGTCCAAACAGTCTGATTAATAAATTTTTAATGTTACCGAAAAATTATTTTTTTTCACTAAATGATTCTAAATCTCATAAAAAGCTTAACTAAAAATTTTTGTAATTTTTGAAGATCATTTTCTATTTTTAAAGCCCTGGTCAAATTATAGTTGATCGGTTACTATTTAAACCGAAATCATTATTTTTATCTTATTTCTTGAGGTCAAATATCATTAAAAATACTTATAAAATTCTTAAGATATATTCATTAGACTCCATGAATATTTTTGAGTCATTCGGAGACTATTTTTCGATTTTGTTCTTTTTACCAGTTCGATATTCCAATTTTCAAAGTTACCGTAACATTAATTTTTTATTATCATATGATTCTACATCAAATTTAATGTAGATCTGAAAAATATAGTAATTTTTAAAGATCATTTATTATTTTTTTAAAGTCTCAAATAAGCTCTTAATTAACCAAAGCATAATTTTAATTGGAACCGTGACTTTTTTCTTATTTTTGATTTTTAATGGTTCATTTGACCTCATTTTCAGTCCAAATTATATCTTTGGACTCCAGCTAACTTGCTCTTTTCAACGGTCCAATAAAATATTTTTCGACTCAGGGAGATACTATTCACCCCGGTGTCACTATTCATTATTGGAAAGTACTATTTTCGACTAACCCGATATTTGGGTCATTACAATCACAATCTCAAAGGCACCAAAGGAAAGTCTCAACCTGGCGTCCAAGCTCCACAGATGAAAAATGAACCACTCATTATCCTCACGTCCAAAAAGTTCATTGGTCATCGCCATGGAATTTGGGCAAGCCATCACATAAACCTCTCCGAAAAGATTGTATCGTGAAGGGATCTCAGCCACTTCCTCCTTCATGAGTTTTGAAGGGCGAGCCACGGGCACACGATCTTTACAAGCTTCGAGAAAAGCTCCTATTTATAGACTAGCTACTGCTTGAAGCCATCTTTGATAGAGGGGGAGAAGTAAAAAATGATATTATGAATGAGAAAGAAAATCAAAGGCAGAGATTGTTTACTTACTTGAGTAATCTTACAGAAACTCTAAAATCGTTGAAATGGCAAAGTTCGCAAATAAAATCTGGTAGAGTTTTGCTAAGGATCGTTGAAAAATGAAAAAAAAAATCGACTCAAACTTACCTATTTAAATATAGGCACGAAGCTTCTAAAATTCTCCAACCGATTCTCCGTTAGATGATTGTCATGCGTTTTCAATCCATTATTGTTGTTACGGAGAACGAAGCATCGCCCTTGGCATGCGCACAGGCAATAAATGCATAACGGCTGTCCGAAATAAATGGACTCGACTCGTCAGTTCGCACTTCCTAAAAATTCAAAATTTCTGCCAAAAAAACTTAAATCGCCTGATCAGACCATTTGGAAAGGGGACAAGTGATAATTATGGAAAAAATATCCCCAAAATCCAATCAAGTCGGCCCAATAATATTTAACAAAGCCCAAAGCCCATCAATAAAAGTGAAAAAATGTGAGCTGGAAGACAAGATAAAAAGGCACGATATCCAATCGGATTGATGGGATGTCCTGTCCTGTCAAAGTCCACTGATATAAGTTAACGTTCATGCCTTCACCTGCCCTCTATTATATCACCGCTCACTCCAGTTACCAGTTATCACGCCCCTAGGTACTCAAGTACCCATCTTTCATCTCCTATAAATAGTAAAAAACATAAGAATATCAGGTATTGAATATCTGAGACTCTTTCTCTAAATACTATATCTCTAAAAGCTACTAACTTAAGTTTTGGAGTATTAAAACCTCATTCAACGAGATACTTCTTCTTGCAGGTTTAGTCACCCAATCAGATATATTCAACTGCCAATTTTATTTCTTATAGATAAAGATTTTTCAAGCTTTATCAATGCATAAATTATTTGTGTTTGGACGGAAAGTGAATATGGACAAACTTAAAGTCGTAGAGATGAATCTTAGGAAGGTATATATAAATGCGTGTAACGCATTGCTTTTTTTTGGTTTATATACTTATTTGACACGTACTTACAGATTATTGGAACTTTCTTTTTCTTTTTTTATTTATTTATTCAACGACCGACATTGGAGAAATATGGAAACAAAATTCGATTTGTTAGGTTCAAACAGTTGGAAGAAAACTATGGAATTTCTTTAACCTAAGAAACTCCATTAGAGGAAGTAAAGAAAGAAAATAAGTTGATAATAATAATACAATTAAAAAAAAAGAGTGTTTGAAGTATATCTCCCGCTTTCATATATCATTTTTTACTCTAGTTGCCCATGTCAAATTTATTGCGAATTTGAATCTAATTCAAGCACTAAAACTAATTTGGAAAATAAAAAATGCCCAAAATTTAATTAGCCGGTGTAAAATACTTAATAACATAGTATACAAATCAATTTAAACTTAATTTAAATAGATTTTTTGGGGAAAATTTTTTTAATAATGTGTTTTTAAAAAATAATTATAAAAATAGGATGTGTCAAAAACTAGATAAACAAGTTTGCTTATTTTGTTAATTTTAATGCTTTCTATTATTAATTAAAGCAATTAAATAAATAAATTTATTTAAACACTTTATTTTTTTTTCAAAAAGAATTAATTTACTATTATCCTTATTTTCTGTTGACCAGCAAAGATACACATGTGTATGGATGTTTAGTCATTAATTAATTCCATTGTTTAACCACTCAGAAAATTAATAATTTCAAACGAAGATAATTTTATGTTTAGCTTTCTAACCCTTTTCGCTTGTGCAACTGACAAAAATAATTATTTAAACACTTTATTTTTTTTTCAAAAAGAATTAATTTACACATTAAACTTAGATTTTTTTTTTTGGCCAACACACATTAAACTTAGATTAAAATAAGAGAACAAAAGCGACACATAAATTTATTTATTTACTTGCTTTAATTAATAATAGAAAGCATTAAAATTAACAAAATAAGCACATTTGTGTATCTAATTTTTCATAAATTTTGTTTAAATAAGAAAATTTCCTCCCGTTGGCTATGCTACAAAACATTTGTCCAGCAAAATAATGTTCGAAGCAATTTGTAGAAAGAATAAATGGTAAGCAATTTGTAGAAAGAACAAAAGAGACAAAATCTCACGTATGAAATCATTGCACAGTATAACGGTTTCAGAGTCTGAAATCGCTGTACTATGTAGCAATTTCAAAAAAAATTTTCAGATTTTGGTTGTGGATTCCACATTTGAAACCGCTACGGTAGCAACGATTTTGAAAAAAATATCAATTTTATAAATAATTTCTGACATACTTTATTTTTATAATTATTTTTTAAAAATATTTTATTAAAAAATTTTCCCATTTTCTGAATCATTTTAATATATTTATTTTATATACACTAAGTTAACAGCATAATGTCATGCCATTCATGTATGTATTTTGTGCAATAATAAGTATAAAAAGGATAAAAGAAAATTATTTTAGTACCGAAAGATGGATAGCACCGAAGGCTTAAATTAAAGTTTTTAAAGAGATACAATAAAGGATTCTTTGAAATTCAAAAGTGTTGCCATTCATTTTAGGAGTTCCTTATATAGCTTTCATGATATAAACAATTGAATGCGTCTGCCAGCCATAACTTTACAGATAAAAAATGTATGGGCATGAAATTTGCATACTGATATGACATTTTAGGTTAGCAGTGCAAAGGGAAGGGATAAAAGGCGGACCTGAAGGCAACATTTAATCTTTGTTTCGACGAGGATAGATGGAAGTAAATAAAATTATAGTAGATGAGAGTAATTGAGTTACTCTATTTATTTTATAAAAAAATACAAAATAACTGAAAGTACAATAAAATACGTGAGATTAATTAATTATTCCATATACTTCAAAATAGTTACTTTCAATTTGATAGTAAATGAAAGTAACTCCCAATTTACTCTATATATAAAATATTTTTTTTAAATTATAAATAGGTTACTCTTGATTACTCTCGTTTTATTTTAAATTTACTAAACAATGGAGTGTAAATTCAATTTACTCTATCTCAATTTATTTTTACCTATTCTGCTTCCATTTACTCCAATTCACCTTGATCCAAACAAAGGGTTAAAATGTGGGAGCCAGGGGCTTGATGAAGAGAAAATGGGCTTCGTTATGTTAGGCCTTTGGTAATTGACCAATTGACTTATGTTTCCTAGAATCTACCATGTGAGGTATTATCATGAATTTCCTCAAAAGGAATCTACCATGCAATTTATTCACTGGTTGACTTGATCTATCATAGACTCTTGAGTCCATATCACTAGGCTAGAAACGGCCCAATCAGTGAGCTTGGTGATTCAAAACTCAAAATAGAAATCCCATAATCAGGCCCATTAATTTTGGCCCAATATAATAGGGCATGCCACGTGTCAATTAGAGGAGCGTCCAGGTATGCAAGGTTCAGACAGTGGCTAGTATCTATCTGCATTGCTACCAATCCTTGAGATACAAAGAATGTCTGGTTCTCCTGATTACACAACAACCCCTTAAATGACATTTTATAAGCAAACCCTTTATTACCTCACTTTCCCTTTCTTATTCAGTATCTGCTCAATGGCAGCTCTGCAAGTGCAATCTCTTGCATTGGCCTCTCCGGCCTCACATTCTTTGCTGCATCCACGTTCTTCCTCAGGTACCCCTTTTTTATCTTGCTTCTGTTCTCATTGTTGAGGAAGTGTTATTTCTACCTAGGTTCATCAGTAAAGTTTGGATTTTTATTTATTTATTTATTTTTTTGATATTAAAGTTTGGGAATTTTTTGTTAGTTGCATATGGGTTCTTTGCATTTTCTTAAATTTTGATTTTCTGCAGTGTAAAGTTTTGCTTTTTGCTGTTTTTCCTTTTACTTGGGCAATTTAATGAGGTGTATGTATTTACAAGATGTTTTGATATCGGAAATTTTAGCGAGAGTCTTATCTTATAGCCAATGTGAGGACTTGACCTCGTAAATTTTAGCTTTTTGTGCATTTTTGAAGTATTTGAGGAACTTGGTTTGCCTTCTCTCTCTTTATATGTATATATTTCTGAAACTGGAAATTTTGATAAGTTTGTGTCTATATAAAGTATAAACCTTCATATAAATGATAACAATAAACAGAATAAATTGTTGTTCATTACCTTCAACAGAAGTAATGTATAAGGTAATGCTTTTGTAGAAGAAACAGGATTAGAGTTTATCTGCTTTCAAACTGACTTTGGTAATTTTGTCATTCTGAAAGTAGGAAACTGAATTCAATTTGTCCGGATCTAATTTTATAAAAAATGACCCTTTTTTCTTTTCACTTATACCTCATTTTAGTAACCATTACATGTAATACTTGCATGAAGCTAGTGCATATTATCTTGATATCCATTGCCAATTCAATCTGTGTTTCATTTTGCAGGCTCAGTATCTTCACCTGTCCATTGTAGCATGCGATCAACATTCAATGGCCAACCTTTGCGCCTGCCATATCCACAATTGGCTTCAATTAGGAAGAAAGTATCAAGAATTATTACAATGATGTCCAAACCAACAATTCAATTTATCCAAGGTACTGATGAACAGACTATACCAGATGTAAGGCTAACCAAGTCAAAAGACGGTACAAATGGTGTGGCCATTTTCACCTTCGACGAGCCATCTGTTTTTGACTCTTCTGGTGATCTTGGTGATATAACTGGTTTTTACATGATTGACGAAGAAGGAGTTCTCCAATCAATTGATGTTAATGCTAAATTTGTAAATGGTAAGCCATCCCGAATTGAGGCAAAATACATCATGCGTTCTCCTCGAGAGTGGGATAGATTCATGAAATTCATGGAGCGATATGCTAATGCAAATGGCTTGCAATTTGTCAAAAGCTGATTCAGTATGCATTCTTTCCTTTTGTTCTGCATTGCTGCTTACCTCTCTTTTTAACAAATTTTGCAGTTCTTAGAAATGTACAATTTCCACTCTCCATTATTAAATGTACAAGTGAAAAGGCTCATGTTCCTCACCTTGTTCTTTTATCATGCATTAAAGCTCTTATTATATAACATGTTTCTTTTTCTCCTTTTCATGATTGTCAAGTTTGCTTATTGGTCGCTGTATTTTGTTTCATTTAATAGAGAAAAAGTTGATATTGACAAAGTTTGAATCTGATATGTTATTTTTTGTATCTTGACACCATTCATTCATTATGCTTTTTCATTAGAAGGAAAGAGAATAAAACTTTATTACTTTGGAAAAAATTTCATTAAGCAGCTGAACTCTGAGTTCAACCATCTTAAACTAGAATGTAGTATCACAAACTGAACTGCCTTCACCAAATATGATTTCACCATCAAATCTCCACTGATGGAACTATCAAGGATGCTGTAACTCTGCTACTTATGCTTCCATGTTACAGAAATGGGGCTTCTAACCTTATACAGCTTATTTTGAGAGTGCACCCATGTCAAGTGCCCTTGACCAAAGCTCACTCTCTCTCTTTGCACTGTCCTCCTTGTTATGAACCATACTTTATAGCTCAAACTCTCATTTATCTGTTTGAAAACTAATCTTTGAGGCTTTACTTTGACTCTGACTCCCTCGGGAGCTTTTACTTCCACTGAATAGATGGAATTAGGACTCCCTATATTCGTTAATCGCCTCTTGATCATCTTGCTTTTCATTCCATGCTTGAAAGTTACAGAAATGGAAGGGTAATTGAGACTGAAACCCTTATCCATATGCAGTAGTTCATTGCAGCTCACATTCCTGTGTGTAATGGTGAAAATTTCCGATCTTGTGTATCCTAGTGTGCATAGATGAGTGACATACTCAACTGGTCTGATATCATATATCAATCCTGGATTGATTGCTCTTTCTGGGTTTACATGCCCAGAACCGATTGCAAAAAGACCTGCTGGCTTTTTACCGTCCATGATCGGTTTTCCTGAATGGTCAGTTGCATCTGCAGTTGTCATTATTGCAGATTTTACAGCAGCAGGGGTCCATCTCGGGTGGGCGGAGCGGATCAAAGCAGCAATTCCACTGACATGGGGACAAGCCATGGATGTTCCTGACATGACAGTGAAATTTACCCTTCGAGGATCATCTGGAAGGCCGGTGGGGCCTAAGTTTTGTGGCCAAGCTGCAATGATGTTTACTCCTGGTGCAATTACATCAGGTTTGAGGATTGAAGGGTTGGTTAAACTCGGTCCTCTTGCTGAAAACTGAGCTACTGCTGGTGCCGGGAATTTCCCAATGACAGTTCCTCCGAATATGATTCGAGCTTTTGGTTTGCTTGTAGAGTTCATATAATACTTCAAGCGTACTGCTTCATCAAATCCAATTAGTGTTGCAGGCAAGACATGGACATCTACCGAGTCTTCGTCAAGATTGATCTCTGTATTGGCCAAGATCATTGCAGCTCCACCAGCTTCCTTTACAGCTTGGCCTTTTTCTGCTCTTCCGTTGACACCTCTGTCACAAACCACCATTTTGCCGAGTACTTTAGCCCTTGGGAGAGAGCCTCTGAAGCAAAATTCACTCCCCATGTCCCCCCCAGTTACATAAACTAGTTCAAGCTCTTTTACAGTATTTGAAAACTGGTTTCCTGGGTACATGGATTCTCCATAAAGATATTGTCCATTACTCAATTGAACTATGGCAGGAAATTTTCTGTCAAGTGTGCTTGCACCAATGGTAGCTATCCATGGAGCCTCATTGGCAACAGAATTCTGGAGAGGACCATTGTTTCCTGCTGCACATATAACAGAAATTCCATGTTCCATTGCTCGAAAACTGCCAATTGCAATGCTATCTGCAAAAAGTGGTAGCGGAAAACCACCCAAAGAGAGTGACAGGACATCTACTCCATCTCTAATTGCAACGTCCATTGCAGCTAGTATATCTGAGCTATAGCAGCCATTGACCCAGCAAACTTTGTACATTGCAATATGGGCTCCAGGTGCCATCCCCCGTGCAGTACCAGCTCCAATACCAAGCACACTTGCCATTGGGACTGAAGTTCCTCCAGCTGTGGAGGATGTGTGAGTTCCATGCCCGTGAGAGTCTCTCGGGGACAGATATTCCTGAATAGTGTTCACTGTTGAAGTGGACGCTACACGGTGACCTTTAGTGAAGAATCTTGCACCAATGAGTTTCTTGTTACAATTTGAAGCATTAAAATCTTGCCCTTCTTGGCAAATTCCCCTCCATTTCATGGGAACCCGTGGCATTCCATGATCATTGAAGCTCGGACTTTCAGGCCAAACTCCAGTGTCAAGAACTCCAATTATTGTTCCACGACCAAATTGAGACTTATACCAAGCATCTTGATCAGCTGTGGGATTAAGTCCCAAGAATTTGTAAGAATAGGTAGTGTGAACTTGGAGCCTCGTATCAGGCCTAATTGCAATAACATCAGGCAGTTTCTGCAATGACTCAACCTCTGATTCAGAGAGTTGAGCTGCAAAACCTTCCATGGCAGAACGGTAAGAATAAAGAAGCCGGGAAGAGAAGTCTTCCTCGGAGGATACTGTTCGCTGAAGAAACGAGAGATGCCAATGAAACTTAGAGGGGAAGGAAGAGCTTGTAACGCCATTCGGGTGGAGCTGAACTATATAAGTTTGGAGAGTGTAAGCATAAAGAAAGACAAAATTGAAGAGAAGAATGCAAAGGAAAAGACATGTCTTGGATTCCATGGTAGATGAAAACAAAGATTGAATGTGGTTGAAGCTGCAGAATTCGAGCAAGGAATCGGAGTATTTGAAGGAGGTGGAAGAATTTGAATTCAAACTGGGATTTTGGTGGCATTTCTGATATGTGAAAGAAAGAATATGAAACTCGTGAAATATAAGAGCTCTTCATCACGAGGATCCTTTGTCTATAATTTGGAGAGCTGCAAGAACTTGCCTCCTTGAGTTTCACGAGATGTTTTTTGGTAGCTTTTAATACCAGATTTTTATGCGTGGTTTTATAGATTCAAGAACAAAACTATGAATATGAATCTTTGTCTTGTCTTTAGTGGGTAGTAGGAAAGATGGTCCTTGTCTGAATGGAAAATTGTACTAAGAAGAAGAGAGTAATTAAATGCAGTGTTGAAAGTTCATAAATGCTTACGCTCTCTACCACTGGACCAACATGGCTTATGGCTCCCATCTCCCCGTGCAGCTTGTGCTTTCTCTGCATATATTGGTTTTCTCACCATTCTTTATTACGCAATCTGCTAGTATTTATGATAATTAATTACCATAGCTTTGTTCTTTACAAATGTTAAGGTTCTGGTATTTATAGATATAATGTTGTATGTTTTTCCACGACATTTTTCTAAGTTCAATACATTTTGCTAGGATAACTTCATCCGTATTCATAACATTGTTTTTAATTCATTATCGTAAATTAAGTCAAGTATAATATTATATTAATAAAATAAAATATCATTATAGTCATGAAGCGTGTGTATTAATGCTCTAAATCTGAATTAAACTTCACGAATGTTACACATATTTTAAGAAATAAAATGATGCCAAAATGATGGGTCAGTCGATGCCAAAATGATGGGTCAGTCAACGCCCACTCCTTCTGGTTTCCCTTCTTAGTTTTTTGTTTTTGGGACATAACCTTCCCAAGTTGGAGTTCCATCTAAAATTGGATGGAATTGAATTGAATATTACAGTTCTGAGTTGTAATAATAACAAGGAAAAAAAAAAGAATTGGGAATTTGGTAGGCTCTATTCTTCAAAATGGAAATTCTGAGGTCTGTTTAAGATGGTGGCCCACAGTGTAAGTGGGCCGGGTTGGGGTGTGATTGGGCTGGACTTTAATGTGATCCAGTTCAAATGCAGACCTATGGGAAAGAGTGAAGAAATAATTAGGGATTTCCTCATAAATATACACAAAAAAAATAAATATAACAAAAAAAACAACCGCTTATTTAATTTTTTCATTAATACAACATTTTAAATTTTAAATTTCAAATACACAACTTTTTATTTCAAAAATACAACTTTTAACATTTTTATTAATTTTTCCATTTTCACTTTCTCACTCCAGCTCCCTCTTCATCTTTCGCCGTCGATGCTCACCGGCTTAATGCGGCAAAGGAGCTGTGAATTTTTCCATTTTCCATTTTCACTCGATTTGCGGGAAAATGATCGAAGAATAAGTGGTGGGTGGGGAATCCAGCCCCATGTAGGTAGTTACAGGTCTCAGGAAATTCGAATGCCTTCGGGATTTTCAAACAAGCCAAGAGGAGGAGGCAATTGGGATTACGTTAGCAATAGGAGAGAGTTAGACAACAATGCAAACAGAAATCATGGTGAATTGAGTAAGAAGAATTAATGCTGTTCTCAGTGGTGAAGATAAGAGTGTAAAGGATGCTGATTTTGGGCTAACTACACAGCTTGACCACCCTGGTCCGCCAGCTGGGAGTAATCTCCACTCTGTTTCAGCATCAGACATTGAAGAGTGGTTGCTGAACTTCGATGCTGCGCTCGCTGAAGATGGAAAGGATGAATCCCCGGATTTGGATGATATTGGTGAGAAGGTAAATTTTGATTCTTGTATTTCTTTTTTGTACATAGAATTACTTTCTAGATTGATATTCATGGGAAACCTTAGACCTTAATTTCTCTGGCAAGTACAATTGATAGATTCAGTGATGGGATCATATATATTAATATTGTAAAAATAATGTCTGTAAGGATTACATTATGAGGACTTAATTCGGACACGTGGCACCTTCTGTCACCGTTGGCAACTGGCTATTCTACGTCTCTCTATATATATATGAGACTTCACCAACTTTTTATACCGCTGGTATAGAATTATTCATCATTCTTCCTCTTTTTTCTTGAAAACAAAACCCTACCTGTGTTTCTCAATCTCTCAAAATCAATAATAATATGGTAATAAAAAATGGGTAGATCTCCATGTTGTGAGAAAATAGGGTTAAACAAAGGAAGATGGACTGCTGAAGAAGATCAAATCCTGACTAACTATATTCTTGCTCATGGAGAAGGATCATGGAGATCTCTCCCCAAGAATGCAGGTTTCTTTTTATTGTCTATTTTTCTTGTTGGTCATCTTTTTTATTTTTATTATTTTTTAATATTCCAGATATTATATAGTGAAATAGTTGAAGGAAGTGAAGGCATGTACCCAATTATTAAAGCAAAGCTTGATTGGTAAGTATGCGTGTTGAATTCCCTTTTAGGCTTTCTTCGGTAATATGCATGGGGAAAAGATATGCCATTGTTTTCAAAATGGAAAATAACGATCACTTTTCTGCCTAATTTTAGATCTGCCTCAACAAGTAATATTACATATATATTTACATAACTTTAACAAAATATCAAAGAAAATTATTTTATATATCAAAGAAAGCAATATATATATATATATATATATATATATATATATATATATATATATATATTCTAACAATTAATCTTCAAATATTTTAGTTTTCTTCTAATGAATTATTGTATATATATCAAAGAAAGCAAGTTAATTTGAAGATTGAGAGGCACATTCGAACATGAGATATTAAATATTAATTCAGATAAAATCTATACTTAATATTAATTCAGAATTTGTAGTGTGTTTTTTAATATTATTTTCGATTTATTTTTTAACAGAGGATATTGAAGAGTTTACGTAACTGGTACCGAAATTATAGTATATGAAGGTGAAAT
The DNA here is from genome assembly GCA_037975025.1 of Excoecaria agallocha. Lineage (NCBI taxonomy): Eukaryota > Viridiplantae > Streptophyta > Magnoliopsida > Malpighiales > Euphorbiaceae > Excoecaria > Excoecaria agallocha. Next base: position 60,237,345 of record CM075807.1, on the reverse strand, counting down.
CCATTACTTGACACCGGTTGTTGAGAAATGGTATATTAAACCATCAATTGTACGGACGGTGTATTAGATGTACACAGTGTGTACAGCATATACATAACGTGTACACATGATATACACATTGTGTACTAGATATACACATAGTGTACACATGCTGTACACAGTGTGTCCAACTAGTACACACGGTGTACAAATGATATACACACTATGTACAGTATGTACACACTGTGTACTAGTTGTATACACTGTGTGTACAACTTGTACACTGTGTACAACATATACACACTATGTGTACTAGATGTACACACTGTGTGTACAACTAGTAGACACGGTGTACACATAATATACACACTGTGTACATCATGTATGCATTATGTGTACTGGATGTACACTATGTGTACAACTAGTACACATGGTGTGTACATGATATACACACTGTGTACAGCATGTACACATTATGTGTACTAGATGTACACACTGTGTGCACAACTAGTAGTCACGGTGTACACATGATATACACATTGTGTACATCATGTATGCACTATGTGTACTGGATGTACACTGTGTGTACAACTAGTACACATGGTGTACATCATGTATGCACTATGTGTACTAGATGTACACTGTGTGTACAACTAGTACACATGGTGTACACATGATATACATACTGTGTACAACATGTACACACCATGTGTACTAGATGTACACTATTTGTACAACTGTGTGTAGTAGATATAAATACTATGTGTACAAGTAGTACATACTGTGTACAGCTAGTACACAGTACGTTCATATTGTACACATTGTGTACATGTTATACACATTGTGTACATCTAGTACACAGCTATTATACATCTAATACACATCTAATGCACACCGTGCATACTAGCTGTACATAGCATGTGTATTATATGTACATAGCGTGAGTACTAATTGTATACATCATGTACACATGATATATAAACTGGGTACTTGCTGTATATTGTGTGTTAACTTGTATTATACTTAAAATAGGATTAGTTGTATACTTAGTTTATAATGTAAATAAACCACATATTATCTCTTCACAATACACATTGATGGCATTCAATCATAGCATATATTGTCATTCTTAAGTCATTTTCTTCTTCGCTTGGTGTACTGGAAAAAGAATGGTTCCCTTACTTGACTTCTCAATCCAGAAGTCAACTGGTTGTCCACTCCCTTCTCAAAAATACCAACTTGGTAATGGTCATTTGCTTTTCATTGGCAGGAATTTGCCGGCAAAGCGCAATATTTCAAAATAAACCAAGCCAATGACATAGTTGTCCATTCCAAGAAAAATAAAACTAGAAGTATATAAAATGGTGACAAGATAGTATAAACAAAATCGAAAAGAAAAGAGCACAATTCCAACATACATCGGTCAATTTCTAAGTAGAGTTTTCCCTCAATTATAGACCATGTACTTAGGTGTAGCACTGAACTTTTGATAACCCTTGATAACCTTGTTCACAGCATCTAGGAAATGCTTCTCGATCACGGTCCTCCTTCGTGCTCTAATGGCATACATTCCAGCCTTAGTGCATACACTGCTAATGTCAGCTCTTGTATAATGAAAATTGTTTTATGCCATGAAAAAAATACTGGGTTGGAAAACAAACTAAAGTTTACCTGGCTTACAATTCCTGTTTTAGGCATCCTATCCATTGGAATTTTAAAACCCTTATATCTATTTATGGCTGATTCTCTCATTCTTGATAGATTATACACACTATGCTTTAATCTGTAACAATCAACAACAATTGGATCAGATTTCCATCCAAGGAAATAACTAATGTAACTGCAGGAGAAAACACAAATTATATTTACTTCTCAAGCAAAGCTTGCATCTTCTTGAAAGCAGGCCCACATAGCTGTCTATCATGTCTCGAAATGATGAAGCTTCTGACTCTAACTTCTTGAGATCGTAGTAAGCAAATGCAGCTTCAAATGCATCTGCCTCATGCTCAGGCCAATTGAAGTGCTTGTACCTACACATTAAACCAAGATAATTAATTCTTAAACTGAGATTAAGCATTAAACCAGATGCAATATTTGGTGATAATGAATGAAAAATGGAATTTTAAACAAAAGGCACAACATTTTCAATCTCCGTAAAATGCAACGGTCTCAACTTCTTTGATCAAAAACCTGATAAAATCACCTTGAGTTTCTACATCTATTTTTACACATACACATAAAAAAATGCAAACTTTAAATTATCTTGAAGGCTAAACACAATAATCAATTCAAAATCACAATAAAAGAATAAGCAAGAAAGAACATAAGACACATGGAAACTAAAAAAAAAAAAACCAACAAGAGGAACCAAAATGTTATACAGACCTTTTGTAATGTGATGGTGAATGACGATTTTGAGAAAGGAAAGGACAAGTCGGACGATGAAGGCCAATTTCATATTGCTACTCAGGGATTTCCGAGGGAGAAAGCATAGATCTCCAAATATTCAGATCTCTTCCATCCATGCACCAGACAACAACTCGATTAAAATTTCAATACCTTGCACCAAGGAGAGAATACAAGAAATTGTCGGAGAAAGAAAAAATACAGGTGATGGTGGAACGAGAAAGAGATCACCAAAGGAGGAGAAAGAGAACAAGAACGCTGATACGGGAGAGTGAGGGGCAGTTTTTCTTTAACTAGGAAAAATTGTATTTTTGAAAATAAAAATTAAAAAGTAAGATTAACGAAATATTATAAAAAATGTTGTATTTTTTGAAAAAAGGATAAAAAACTTGGCATTTGAGGTAATTTTCTCAAATAATTATGTGCTCACCATTGTTCTACAATGATTTAAATTGAACCTTCATTGCTTCTCTCAAATCTTAATTACTCTATCCGTTTATAATTAAGGTTCTGCTTTACCTATTTCATCAAAATTAAAAAACTCATTGCATGTTCTAATATTTTACTAATTTGCCCTTCCATATATAATTCATTCCTACTTTGAAAGTTTAACAATATAGTGGCCAGTGGGTATACTCATTGCAGCAAGGACATAACTGGAATAAAATATCTGAACATACCCTAGTTTTTGCAAGTGAATTGTAAATAAAATAGACGCCGGAGAGAATATCCCATTCAAAGCAGGAGGCATCCAGTAAGGCTGGCCCATGGTAGGGCTCCTAACATATCAAAAGCCCTGAAGTTTGTATTCATTTTGCGCCCTTCACACGCAGATCTAAAGGCATAGCACATGACAGCTAATTAAGAGAACCATCTTTGGTGTCTGATTCATTAGTTCCCTAATATATGATCTTAAAGATGGTTACAAATTTGTGGAGAAACACAAACAACGTGCTGTGCATGAAATGCAAGCAGAGGATGTTTCGCTCATGATTGTTGAATCTCGTAGGACAAATCTTGCGTGCAGCAAGTTCATGTCTCCACTTAAGTTTCCATCCTAATGACAATTTGTTTATGGTTTGTTCTCAAATTATAACTAATTAAGATGCAATTTCCCATTAACTTAGCCTATAGGGGTGTTCATCGGGCGGGTTCGGGTGAACCCGACCCAAACAACCCGAATTCTGAAATTTTTCATATATTCCAACCCTATCCTACCCTACGAATAGTTCAGACCCCTATCCGAATAACCCGCACAATTTCGGGCCCCGCCCGAATAATCTGAATTTATTTTTTCTTTTTATTTTAAATTATTTAAAATAGAATTCGGGTCAGTTCGGTTCGAGTCAACCAGATCCTAACCTACTCGATTATTAAAATGCCGTGTTTTTGGGTGAGAGAATTTTGTTATTCGGGTTAATGAGGGTTTAACCCGATCCGAACAAACCTAAAATCCCTAACCCTACCCAACCCTAATAACCCTACCCGAATTTCTTGTTTGGTGCGGGTTGTTCGGGTTGGATCGGGTTATGAACACCCCTATTAACCTATGTTTGGTAAGGACTAATAGGTTGTAATGTATTAGATAGTTTAATGAATTACAAAATATAATGTAATGTAATTAGAGGTGGCAAATAGGCTGGTTGGACGGATTTGGGTTGAATCATTAATGGATTGGATCATTAATATGAATTATAAATATATCAATATCGAAATTAATTGGATGAATTTGGATCGATTTATAATTTAATACAAATTATTATAAAATTTTCTTATTAATTAATTAATAGATTTGATAATAATAATATTCAATTAAAAATATAATATAAATAAGGTATTCTTGAAACCATGTGACAGCATTTTTCAACTATAGAATTACTTGGCAAAATTCTCAGTCAAAAAGAAACAAGTAAAACTCTTTCACTCTTTCACGCATGGGCGCACACAAGTATTTTGTTAATTTGGCAAATGTACTATACAAGAAATTAATTAATTAATTAGAATTTTGAGTAAATATATAATATTATTATGCCATTTAATTTATTTAAAGGTACAACTTGCCCAACATTAGAAGCATTTAAATAATATATTTGTTCTCTTTTTAATAATAGTTTAGCCAATAAAATAAAAGAAAGCGCCCTTGGTTTGAGAAATAGCACGTGGCAGTAGGTTATTAATAAAACCCTAAAAAACCCAATTTCAATTATCGCAAGTACGGTGCTCATCTGTCTCGGGGTTATCCTTGCAATAATTCTCCGGAGGATCGAACTCCTTATCCTTAGCATGACAAGCAGCTGCACTCAGTTCCTCCACTTCATCACAAGCCGCCACGCATTCTCCGCTGGCAGGGTCGCCGGCGCAGGCTTCCTCCGCCTCCTTGATGCTCTCCGCCACCTTCTCCGATTAATTATCGGGGGCTGCTCTAAGCGGTTGTCATTTGTAACATCCAGGTCCAATGAATTGAAAAGTGAGATGAATCAATTTTGAATTAATCGAATTGGGTTGAATTGAAAAATAAAACGAATCAATTTTAGATTAGTTCACTAGGTATTTATTTGAATTGAGTTAAATTTAAATTATTATTTTTTGGACGAATTTAAATTTGAATTAAATTTTAAATTTGTATCAATTTTATCAGATTTAAATATAATTGTAATTATATTATTATATTTAGCTATATTAGTAACGTAATGTAAATATTAATATATTTCTATATTTGGTTGGGAATGATGAAAAATGCGTGAAAATCTCAAATTTGTAATGGTTATATATATCTTTATCAATAGTCATGATTTGATTATCAAGTATTTTTTATCAAATAGCGATATTTAATTCATCTGTTCATTTATGATTGGTCTAATTTATTTTATCATCAAATTTTTATCAAAATTATTTAAAAATATTATTTAAATTTTTTTTAAAATGTCAATCCAAAACAAGTTTGTTTTGATATATTTCAGAATTAAATTAACGGTCCGAAAATCAATTTTTCAAACTTCTCCAACAATTAATTTTACATTATTTCAAGAAATTTCATGTGATCAAAATAATGTTCTGAATTCTGTAAAATATTTTATAGCCGATCAAAATTTTAATCAACCATTTACAGTTTCATATTTATTTTTATTTTCAACTTTTGATAATCAAAATAACTTTATTTTCATCTCCAATTATATTACTAGATTCGTCATAAATAATACTTTTCATTGGTTTAATAAAAATTTTATAAATTTCGATAACTTTCGAATGGTAGTATTTATTTCGGTATCATCGCTAATTACCAAAAAATACTACTGATATAAATTATGATTTTAAAAACATTACATTGTCGATAGAGATGATGATCACAACAATAGAAACGAAGAGCAAAATCAAAAAGATATGGTTTACATCTAAAAAAATTGTAATGTAACAAAAAAATGTCATCTAAATTTAAAAGTTCATCAATATATTAATAAATATATTAAAAAATACCTTTTCAAATATCGTTATATTACATTGTATAAAATTGAAATTAACAAATAAAAAATTGATTATATTTTTAATTACATTACAACGCATTACACTTTACCGAAAATATCGTTACTTAGCCATCAGTCCAATCTCCACCACAAGATTTGCACTCTATATTTGTGAATCGATAGAATATCTCAAAATTTCATAAATTTGATCCATCTTTGAACAGATGAGACCAACTTAAATCTTCGCCAAACAATTTCCTTATAGAGACAACCCAACAGAATTACAGTATGAATGATTTCAACACTTCTCTTATCTTCCACCAAATTGTTCAACTGTTTCAGTACTAAACAAATTATAGAGGTTTTTAGATAGTTGCTTAATTGAATAGCTCATCTGTTGACACAGAACAATATAAATCCAAACAGACAAAAAGCACAAAATCTTCATTACACTGATTATTTTTATCGGTTTCTCTTTATGCAATAAATGGAAATGAAACAAAATCATGACACTTCACCTAGAGTACAATACAAAGAATTGCTGACCAAAATACACATAGCAAAATGTGAAAGAAATAAAATTTTTCATTATAGATGTATAATAGAAGCATAGACTATTAGTCTATCTTCCATTTCAAACAAGGAACTCGATCTGTTACATATTACTGTAGTTTCTACACTGTTTCACTGCTAGGACTTCACAAGGATCCATACCTGAACTAATGAAGCCAAGGCGGGCAGCCTTGTTCTACACCATTATCGCGCATCTGAAATTGCTCAATTTCTGTCACTAAAGCATCAACACTCTCATGATTGATTTCTCTGCTCATTCTTCCATGAGTTTTTTGCAGCTTCTGCAGATGAACCGCCAGAATCGCCACCTCCATCCTTAGGTTTTGAGAAGAAAGGATCCCATTCATGAGCTCCCACCTCTCTCTGTCCTTCATCCAGCAATGCATATTTCCAACTGTTCTCCTCCACAAAATTATCATATTCTGTCCGTCCCTCAATGATATTTCTCCTCAACCTAGTCACTTTGTCAATAACTGCCTGTACTGCAACATCAAAGGAATCTCTAAGAGTCTCCAATTTCGAGCGAGGATCAGCATATATAAGCTGTGGAATGAGACTTATAACATTCTCCCTCATGATCTTCACCTGCTCAGGAGAAATCTGATTGAGCCTCTCCTCTATGCTAACATTTCTTTTGCGGATATCATCCTCTGGAATGAATACAGAATAAGTTGTGTAGTTCTTTGGAAGATGCCAAGTATATTGCGTGTAAGCTGATCCAGGATGGAAGAAGACAGGAATGCAACCTGCCAACATTGAGTCAAAAGCTGACCTTCGTGTGTATGAGTCACCCTGAGGTTGTAGACAAAACAGGGAACTCTGAAACATCTGCATTATACTGCTAGGAGAATGACATTTGCTCTCCCCAAAATCACATTCCAACAGCTTGCCCACTTTTGATTTCTTGCACTGATCTATAATCTGCCCTCTAATTGACTTGGGGTTACCGGGACGTGGTGCACCAGCAAAAGAGAAAAGCCACTTTCTTTCTAAATTCCTCATTCGCTCTTGCCAAATAAACACATCGTCATCCTTTGCAGGATGAAAATAAGTTGGGTAAGAAATGCCAAAATCATTGGCGTTCCATGGACTTGATTCAACCACAAGCATGGACATATTTTTTGCAGCAGGCAAAAACAGTAGTTTATTGCCCCAATCTGTTTCTTCATCAGTCAACCTCCTGAAATCCCAAGTAATCCTCCCTGCTACAAGAAAATGATCCCTGCCTCCCATAATCCCCCACTCCGGATGCTTCATAAGCCAATTGACCAAATCAAGGGAAGCCGCATCCCTCGTTGAGATATTATATCCCCAAAGATACCTTGCAATATCAAACCCTGCGTAAAATGGCACAAAAATTGCCGCAGCAAGGGAAGAGTCACTGGTTAAGCACTTGTATTGCTTCATCCTATTACTGAATATCACATCCACCGCAAACTGATTCGTGGCATACCAACCAGTATTTGAAAACACCCCTTCAACATTCTCCAATGGAGGTCCCATCCCAGCATTACTGGTGAACCTACACATATTGGTCCAAAGACTTAAACTCCTACACTCCTTCAACATATCCTCATTGAACCTAGAAGGCAAATCATGGACATAAATATACTTTCCTCCACATGGATCACTCTTATTCTCAATAGTCCTCAAAGCCCTCATGAACTGGAAAGTTTCCTTCTTTCCATTACTACTGCTACTGGAAGAATTCTCAATTAAACGGGCAGTTTTTGATGGGATGTTTGTCAAGCGGGCATCGGTTAAAAAGGTAGGGGTTTGTGATTCTATGTTTAGTGGATGAGACTCTAATTTAACAGATTCATCAACAGTACCACGTCCTAAAACGGCAAAATGAAAGTATAATAGCAAAATCCAGAAAAAGGCAGATAAAGAAGCCAAACAACAAAGCCGGTTTTGCTGATTCTTTCCTGTCCCTTTATCCATCAGCTCAAAAGGGACAGACGCCGCGGGGCGGCGTCTCATCAGAATGCTAACCCCAAAATCAATCCCGCATTACCCGAGAAACCAGTTCCTAGATTGGACACTAGAAATCAAATAAAAACAAAGATCAACCAAAACCCAAATCAGATAGAACACTTAACTTTAATGGGTAAGCAGTATCTAGAACTCCCGAGCTACGAAAACGGAGTGGAGATCTTAACAGTTTCAGCACTAGAACTTCTGCAGTGAAGCAAGCAAACACGTCGGATGGTTAAAAATGAAATGAATTAAGGAAAGAAGAAAAGATTGTGACTTTCGAGAAATAAATTCCAGGTTGAATCGGCACAAATCGCGAGGATTCACAGAAATCTTGCAATCAATTACGGATCTTTCTCCGCCAAAAGAGAGGGAGAGAGAATGCCTTAAACAGAGGGAGAGAGAATGCCTTTGGCAAATAAAAAAGAAACCAACTTTAACAAACGAGAAGACGAATAAGATAGAGATAAGGAATGGGATAATGATATGAACTTACAGAGATCAGATGGAGGGCAAAGAAATGGGAGCTGTAGCGAGTCTGTAGCAGAGAAACAGCTAGCGATTGAGAGGGAATAGAAAAAGAGAACAGAACGCGTAAACGTAAGAGAGATTGACAAAATCAGGTGCACGTTAGCTGCGTGCGCCGGGGATTGTCTGTTGTCGGTAGCCGCTAGGATTTTGCCACTTTGGAAAAAGAGGTGACGTGTCGGTCTATGATTATATCTCAGGTTCCTGGAATTGCGTGGAGCGTTTTATTTACTGCACTACTTTTTAATAATAATAATAATAATAATAACAAGAATCGGTTTATTTAATTGGCAGTCTTAGGTGAATAAAACTTTATAATGATGATATTAATCTAATCAAACAACACTTTTTGTGTGTTTTTGACCGTCCACGTGGAGGATTTAAAGAGTTAGATACTTAAAATCAAGTGTTGGATTCAAAATGTGGAATCCATGTTTAAGCCTATGTTATGTTAATTTCACGAATTAATTATCACTTTACCAATTTATCTTTTTTTTTTAAGAAAAAATTGTTATACTAAATATTTGCTTTATAAAATTTAAGATGAAATATAATGAATGCATTCGAATTTTATTTTATTTATGTTATTTGATATAATATTTAATAAATTTATTAATATTTTTTTCTACACATTTTTTACTATTTTTATTCATTTGAAACACTATTTTATAATAGTGATATTAAAAATGTAAACATCTTGTAACTTTTCCGGAATAGTCGCTTACAGATATTGTCCGCTTTGAACCACATGCGCTTTAGGTAACGTTTCATTCGCGCGATTTTAAAACGCTTCTGCAATAGAGAGATATTAACACCCTTATAAAAAATATTTTATTTTCCTCTCCAACCGATTAAGATATTACACATTTTATTTGAAAATTATAGCATTTTAGTATCTTTAATATAATTTATATAAAATTAAATAAATCAATAATTTATTTTTTTATATGAAGAAGAAAATCAATAATTTATTTTAATATTAGTGAAATATATATATAAATGATAAATTAATGAGACAGATATAAATATAATATATGTTTATTAATACTGAGCATTTAATTAATTAAGTGCATGCCAACCAAAACATGGAATTAGAATTCATCTTTTCCAGTTTTTGTATTTATATAGCGGTCGAAATTAAATAATAAAAGTATTTTAGTACCCAATAATAATGAAATTATAGCTAAAAGATAGATAAAAACATCAGTAATGGTAATTAGTATCTAAACATAGGTTAATTATTTTCATTAGAAAAAAGAAATTTGAGCTGGCATCCATTCATCATTTCAACCAATGGCTGCTACTGTACGTGACAACCTTATATTATAATAAAAACAGTGTCTGCTACTGATATTTTATTGAGACGATGAGTTCTAAATTTAATTATGACCTTATGTTAATTGGAATAAAAATAAGACTTATTTCGAATATAATGACTTTATTCCAAAAGAAATAATTTAATTAAAAGAAGAAACCAACAAAAACATAAAATTCAGCAATTTCAGAATTATTAAACCACAGAAGATTTATAATAGAAATAAGCAAAGGCGTAGGGGAGTGAGGACTCCTCTAATTCACCTTGGATTTAGTTTCCAGCCGAGTTCAATTTCATTCTCGGATCGGAACACTCACTAACTTATTTTTCAAATCTTAATCTATCCGTATTATTTTAAAAGATATATTTTTTTATTTTTTATAAAATTTAAAAAAATAATTACAATATTTTAATTTAAAAAAAATTATAATAATCGATAAAAATACTCTTTATACTTTTAAAAATTTTATTTAATTTTAATTAAAAATAAAGAGTAATAAGAAAAAGAAATATTTAATAAATAATATAATGAATAGAGGTATACATATAAATATATCCGTTAAATTTCGAAAAATATATTTAAAATGAGATAAATTAAAATAAAAAAATACCTTTTAAAATAGGATTGAAAGAGTATTATTAAATCTAATATATTCCTTCTGTCTCATTTGAAAAAATAATTTTTTTATGAAAATTATAATACTTTAACTTTATAAAAAAATTATAGTTAGTGACAAAAATATATTTTTATATTTTCAAAAATTTCACTTAATTTTAATTAAAAGTAGAAACTGATAAAAAATATAAATATTTAATAAAATTTATAATAAATAGGGATATATATATAAATTTATCCTTCAAATTTCGAAAAAGATATTTAAATTAGAATAAAATAAAATAGAAAAAATAAAATTTTAAAATAAAACGGAGGGAGTACGGTTATTTTACTCAATTTATTAAAATTCGAATGATATCTTTTTCGCCCTGAATATATATTATAAAAAAATTAAAATTAAACTAAATGCTTTGTTTAAATTCGACATATAATTTATACCTTACTTTGATAGAGTCAACTAAAATGAAAATGACTTAAAACTATTTAAAAAATAAATTAATTAAATCATTTCAAGAATTTTACATTCTAAAATTAAAAATATAAAAAAAATTAAATAAAAACACCAACTTAAAAGTAATAACAAAATTTATTTTTACTTTTTTGCAAAGTCCATAATTTATCAATCCACAAGAAATTATTCACATTATCAATTGAACCCCGTTTCACTAAATTTAGAATTTTTAGCACAAGGAAAAATCATTATATTATGGAAAATTAGTAATATTATTATTTTCTTTAATTTAACTTTTTTTTCCTTTAAAAAAAGAGGAAGAGTAATCAATCAACTGCCTTATCATTGCAATACTATAATTATAATTATATAATGACATTTTTTTGCTTTTGAGTTTTTTGATGGTGGGGTTGTTTTCATTTCTGAAATAATGAAAACATATATATTTTATTTTATTTTATTTTATTTTTTCCCGGCAATTAGTGGACATAGCCACACATACACATCAATCATATGGACCATATCCCGATTTAAGGACGTAAAATGGATAATTTATAGATTTATTAAAATCTCACGAGCTTCTGTATGAACCATTAAAGCCATTAATAATACACAAACGTTATTGATAATTATAGATTTATTAAAATTCATTTCAGGAATTAACTGCTAAATCCTTTCAATGCATTAGATGTATGTACTGTATTAAGTCTTTTAACATCAATGCATTAGATTTATGTACTTTCCATTCTTTAATTTTATTATTTTTTAATATGTATATATATAATATCTAATTACAGTTATAAAAATCCCTGTAAATAGGGGTGAAGCCAAGACTAAAATTCAAAACCTCATCCAAATTCGTAAAAAAAAGAATGATTCAAATTGAATCCAACCCAAAAAAATATCTATTGGATCAATTTAAAAATGACTCACTTAATATGTGATCCATTTAGATCTTGCCTATGATGTCCAATGGACGTCCTACAAAATATTCAATAGATTTAGCTACGATGTCCTTTGAACCAACTCAAAAATGATCAATTTAGGTTATCATATTTTTTTACTGTAGTAATTTTAATATTACATTATATTGAGGGTAAATTTTATTAAAAAATTGATCAAATTGATTAATCCACATCTGGGCTGCATGCGATTTATCTGGGTCACAATACGATCCATATAAGCCATCCAATTTATTTGGACTATCCAACATATTTGGATCAATATTTTTGTTGTATTATTTTTTGTATCACTTTAATGTATAAAAATGTTAATTTCATTAAAACAGTAGGTGTAATAAGTTGATCCCTATCTAAGCTACATGCGATCCATCTGGATTCAATGGGTCTTCTCATTCACTCAATCTAGTTCTCCCCCCTCTCTCTCTCGCAAAATCGTATATTCCTTCCACCCTCACCGCCTGTAATATCCTAAAACCACTATCAGCATGAATGTTACTTCTCAATGGTGAATAGTAGTACTAAAGGTGCATAATACCATCTCAGATCCACCGAGATCTAAAAATTTTTTATGTCGTCATTATAAAGTACAATTCATGACGAGTCCGGTGATATAATTTGAGCTGAAATTGAGATTAAATAATCCTCCAAAATCAAAAATAAAAATAAATTACGGGATCGAAAATGGATCAAACTAATTTTGACCGGATTGAAAATATTTCACGCACTTTCAAAAATTATTCTGATTATATGAAAAATCTTAGAATAATGAATATTAATTTTCAGAAGTGAAAATTAATATTTTGGATACTTTTAAAATTTAGAATTTTCGGACCGGATGAAAATATTTTTGTTCCTAAAACTTATCGAAACGAACTTCGATTGACTCAAAATTTTAAAAATATCTTAATTATAATATTTAAAAATTTTTGGAATAATTTTGGTGGAAAAATAAAATAAGAATGGATGAACTCATGAGAAATGAACCAACATGTATTAAATTCATGAATTAACCAAAATCCGTCCAAACCATTTGGGCATTGACTCATTCATGACCTATATATTTTGATCTATTTATGATCTATCAATTTATAACCCATCCGTTTATAATTTAACCCAAATTTGTTCATTTGCCACATCTACAGTATTATTAATGATGATTTTCATAATTTTATTATTATTATTATCATTATTATTTCAGTTGATTCTTTTTTATTTGTTACACTATTTTTTCAAATATTCTTTTCATCAAATCAAATAATATGACAATTATTGAAATACTGTGTTATATAAAAGTTCAAAACTGGTGTTATGAAATTAAATTAAGTTGAATTAATGATGCATCTTTAATTTTTAAGGGGCCATATTTGATTTTATTCAAATCGAGGTTGAACTGAATTAAAAAAGTATGTTTAATTTTTATCCAATTTGAGATTGATTTAAGTTGAATTAAGGGGTCATGTTTATTTTTAATTTAATTTTACTTACTAATTTCTAAGTTATAAAAGAATAAAGAGACAATAATTTAATTTTTGTACTAATTCATAAGTTTTTAAAAAATAAGGAACCATATCTAATGAGCGATCTATTTTTAATTATAAAAAATAAAATCCAAAATTTTTTACGATCTTAATTAAAATTAAATATCATCAAACAAACTAAATTATCGTAATTAAATTGGGATTATTTTTTCCACCACTAATTTAATTCCATAAACAGTTTAATTAATTTTCTAAATGTGATTGGCCTCTTGCTGTTGTTGTTATATATATATATATATGCTTTTCTCTCCCCACAATCAATTTGGCCTGCTTTTGTACACAATTAAATCAAAGAAAGTGGAAAGTGAGTCTTCAGAGAATGGAATGAAATCTTCTTTTTAATTTAGCTTATTAAAACCTTCAAGAAAATTATTATTTAATTTATTACGATAATTATTCAAATTGCTTGTCATTGGCAAAATATTCGAGCCTTTGCAAGCTATCAACATGCCCGAATATAAACATCACTCACAATTACAGAATAACAATTAATTTAAATTTATACCGAATTGAATAAAATGTTTTTTTATATTAATTTAAAAATAATTTATATTCGGAATTTAAATTCGGCACCTTTAATTTACTTAAATTGCTTAATTAGTCAGTGTAAAGCAACTTTTTTTAAATTCAAAATGTTTAATTAAAAATGGAATACTGACACTCTTAACTCCAAATATTTTGTTTTTTCATAAGATTAATGCTTGAACACAATGAATGAGGTATTCAATCCCAATGTTCTATTTTCCAAATAGTTCATGTGAATTAAAATGAATTTCTGTCCTAATTTAACTCACTGTTAGAATATAACATTATAAATGAAATTTTCCTGTCAATTTGAATTTTAACTTGAATAGTATTTTCCAAAAATATGATAACAGTAAGTTTTCTGTGAATTTAGTGGGATTTTTTTTTAATTTTCACATTAATTTCAAGTTTAAGTCAATCGTTAATTAAATCCTTTATGGATCAATTTTATCCTCAAAAATAAAGATTAGACCACCTCACATAATTAAAATTAAGTCATATAGGCCTTCGTAATTAAGATAAAGTGTTTTACCCATTTTCATCATAATAAAATGTTTATATCACGAATATTTATGTCATGATTTTTTTTATCTTAATTAGCATTTTCAATCTTTCACAAATGTTATCGTTTAAGTTAGGCAGATTAAGGTCTATTTAACCCAATTTTGATGCTTTAAGACTTAAATTGGCTCAATCAAATTATAAAAAAATTATTTGATTATCGAAATAAATTTGAAAGGCTTATTTGACCATTCAACCAAATTTAATTAAATTGAAACTGAAAAAGGTTTTACAACCTAGTAGTATCAAATTAAAGTTTATTTATATATGCGAAATGTAATTCAATCAAGCAACTTGACTATGGATTATTTTGGTTGAATTTTGAAAATCAAGTCATTTTTCATTCAACTAAATTTTAATAAGTTATATAATTATTTTTCTATTTTTCCAGATTTTTTTAAGCTTTCAAATAAGATAAACTTAGCCCTCTAAAACAAATAAATAATAGAGTGTCCCCATTCTAGGAACCACCAAATGTGGGTTCAGAGAAAACAAAAACCTCAGGAAACAAGAGGACTAGTCAATTTTTAGGGTTGAACATACACGTGTAAATGTCTCAAATAATAATTACTCCCTCCATTTATTTTTATCAGTTATTTTTATTATTTTCACTAAAATTAGAAAATAATAAATAGACTTAAATTTAGTATTAAATTACGTGATTAAAACTAAATTATCAAATCTGATTGATTCTGATTTATTAGGAAAGAAAAATAAATTAAAAAAGCAAATTAAATTACATTTAAAGTCTAAAAGTAATAGATAAATAGAATTTGAATTTTGTTTGAAAGTGACAGATAAAAAAACAGAAAGAGTATAAATTTTATGAAGAGGTCTATTTTTTGAGAGAGAACGAGATGAAATAAATATATTAAACTTAACAACCAAACATGTAGGGAAGAAGGTTATAGCGAGAGAAACAGTAATTATAGACTAATTAATTAGTGCATGAACGATTTTACTATTAATTATTTATTAATTTTAATTAATCATTATATTAATTTCGATTATAATTTATTTTTTAATAAATTAATCGTTAAATTTTTCATCTATAAATTTAATGAATTATACAGATTTTAATATTGTGTTTAATGGTTAAAAATACTTAAAAAATAAAAAAAATACAAACCATATATAATATCCATACATTCAACATAAAATTAACAATGAAGTGTCCATTATGTACATATAATGGAAAAAATGATTATAATAAAAAATAATTTTTAATATTTATTTATTAAAAGTATATATTATAATAATATTTAAAAAATTATATATCATAATACTTATAAAATACAAAAATATTGAAAAAAAATCAATTAACCATTAATTGTTAGTTGTCGGTCTGATTTTTCAATTAACAAAAATTTTTTTTCAGCCCTGTCAAGAGAGTCAGAATAAAAAAAAAAATAAAGTTAAAGTCCTAAAGACGAAAGTGGGTAACCACTAACATGTTTAGAATTACGCCACAATTAATTAGCATAGCAAGTGAAGGACATTAATCTGACCTTAAATCAAACTCAAAATAATGTTTGCCAATTATTTATCAGTATTCAATCTTCATTCACTCTAACTTGAAGAGAAACTGAGTTATTCTACAAGTTTTTAACATATATCTTCAACCAATTTAATAAATGATGCGTTTACAGGACAATAATTTATTCCAATATTAAAATTTATGAAATTTTTAGAAATAAGATGAGTAATATGATAAATGCAATAAAAATGGCAGGAAATCCAACTAGGTTAGAGACAGAGGCGTCCTTTGCTTGTGTGCTCTTCTTCTTAGATTTTGTCCCATTTTTGGGCTTCACAATGTTAAAGTCTTCCAAGGATATTCTAACACCAGGATCTCTCATATTCATCTCACTCCCAACCAGGATGGAATTGTTAGCTCCTTGAATGTTGTTATTTACATAAATGTTAATGCAGCAAGCACCTTGATGCTCCCCAGTTACAGCTCCTCCATGTCGGGTCGTCATTGCAGCACCGACATTTCTTCCCTTCAAGGTTAAGCGATCGAAGGAGCCTAAGCCGCTTTCTGGGTCCATTTGATGTTTGATTTGTGGTGGAATGGTTGATAATTGCAAGCTATTGTTGTTGTGAGAGGAAAGTTCATCAAGGCTGGTTTTGCAAGAGTCTTGTTTGCTTGAAGTCAGGTTTATGTAAATTGAACTATCTTTATTGCTGCAGGCGAAAGTCTGGAATCGAATGACTTCAAATACAATCAAGTGTTCTTTTTTTTTTTTTTCCTTTTAATGTTGATGAAGGAATTAAAGAATATATCGATGGCAGTGTTCTAATGGCTCCAGTTTAGAGCTAAACTCAAGGAATCAGAAAATCCAACAGTGCTATTTACTCGATTTCTACGCAGTTGAGCTATAAAGCTACCCAAGTAAACAACCTTTCCTCCCATTCAAACAGATATTTCCCAGAAAACATAATTACCGTCTAAAAACTTTCTTGTGAATAAATTGGCTTGACTTAACGGTATCCTTGAGCACGGGAATCACCCAACAGCTAAATAAAAACCCTACACAAACCACCGTCGGGTGATTTGGTAGCCAACACTGCGAAGTCTCGACTTCGATTTTTTTTATTACCATTTACACTTATAATTAGCCACTTGTAACTAAAAAACCCTATGCAGATCCTTCAACTGGTCTTTATGCAATACTCCATTGAAATAAATTTATTAAAACCATAATGCAAATAGCCACATTAAAGAAATTTCTACCAGTTTCCTCTTCATTACATATGCCTCAGGCCTGGAGTGCCTGTAATCAGAAGTCGGTTACCGTTTCCTCATTCTTTCAGGTAATTACAAAAAATGCACATGATTTGTAACCAATCATACAACTGTCAAATAGATATCATGAAATTATGGACATCAATATTTGTTCCCAGGTGTTCCCCATGGAAACTGGTTACGCTCTTAAAAGCTAGGCTGCCAAGGCTAGGAACTTATTAGTAATCCCAAAAGCTCTACTTGTATGTAATGCAATTATAATAACACAAGCACGTTATTGAGATGAATAATTCCCTCCATCATGATCATGTGAAACAATATTTGTTCATCCTAGATCTTTCCATTCTCTCAAGAAAATGAAAGCATCACCTATGCATTCCCGAGATTTCAAACAGGTAATGGATCAAACACTTTCCGAAAATGAAAGATCCAAAGATCTTATGGAAAAGAATCTGGAGATATGCTTTCACTAACGGTGGAACCAAATTGTGGGCCACCCTTCCGATATGAAATAAGATACTCAACAGGATATCCCTGCAACTTATGTGGCACAATCCCAAGATCATTGAATGTTAAAGCTGCAAGCCAGATCAGAAATAAAACAACATGAGGGCAGATTGAGACAAGGATGAAGCCAAAACCATGGAAAAGATCACAATGCCTTAATGTGCTGATGTACTGTACTAACCATTGTCTGAAACAACTGTGTCCACTGTAAGGGCGTTGATCTCATCCAAATTGAAAATGTTGGGAGTGGGTAATGGAAATGGAACCTTTTTAAGTAATAAGTCACGAGGAGTTGCAATAGCCTGAAACATTCAAATATGAAAATTAGTGTCATATTTGAAAATTATAATTCTGCCAATTACTTGAAAATACCGAACACTGCTTATGCACATAGAAATTTATTAGCAACATGAAAAAATTTGGAAGACAATACAGCCTGTGCTTTTCTTTTGGTGCCCTTAGAAGATAAGATATTCTGTAACTGATGGTAAAGGTTGCATAATGTCAGTCCTCAGATATTAGGGAAATAAATCACTGCTTATGCCCACAGAAATTTATTAGCACCATGAAAAAATTTGGAAGACAATACAGCCTGTGCTTTTCTTTTTGTGCCATTAGAAGTAAGATACTCCATAATTGATGAATCAAGGTTGCATAATGACACTCCACAGATATTAGGGAAATAAATCATGTAACTTTCATATTGTATTCACAACTGGTAAGTTCCTTACATTCATGTTTAAATAACCAAGAGCGTAATGAATTGTTCATATATTTTTAAAGGGATTTTCTAATTTCGACAGAAAAATTATTTTCCAGAACATCATGTCAAGCATTTACCTTTGCTATGGGAAAGGGAACTTTGACATAGCGTGGCCATTCACGAATTGTATCATACATAAGCTCTGCCTGCAATGCTAATTGTTTCAGTAATATCACCCACCATTGGAGAAATATTAAAGCAAAATGGAAAGTAACTAACCAATTCATGCACAGTAAAGATTTCAGGCCCACCAAGCTCATAAGTTTTTCCCATGCTGGTTCCATCATCCTTCAAGGCTGCAATAAGTGCAGCAGCAACATCAACAACATAAACAGGTTGGATTCTGCACAGAAGACACTGTCAGGAAATATCCACAGGAACTCCAGGTATGACGACTTTGCACACATGCAAGTGATATAAGACGTACTTGGTAGATCCATCTCCAAATAGAGGAAGGAATGAATAATTTTTTGCAAAATGTGCCCACCGATTCATAATTCGGTCCTCTGTACCAATCATCACAGCAGGTTTCATGACTGTGGCCTATAGAAGTTGGTGTGTATTAGAAACAATGAAGGAATACTCAATCGAATCTTTTTCTCTTATCCATTTGCTCAAGAAGAGAGAAGGAAAGAAATTCACTCTCCTTTCATATCATCTTGTCCTTTCTACTATACACAATATTAGCTAAAAATAAGTGAATCAACAAGCTTGATCCGTCCAATGCATAATACAGAATGCAAAATGCCTACAGAGATTTGAATCCAGTCGATAATTGGATTTAACAACTTCATAGTCCATACATCCCTCGAACACAGTAACATTTGTACACAAATGTCATTCACATCACTAATTTATCTCAAAAATCAGAGAGCAGAGAGAGAGAAAGAGAGAGAAAGAAAGAGGTTGGTGGATCCTATTTATTACCTCAGGTATTTCTCTTAACAAAGCTTCTTCACCAGCAGCTTTAGTTCTTAGAAATCTTGAAGGAGATGAAGAAGATGCACCTAAGCATGAAACTTGAATAAATCTCATGATACCTCCATGTTCTTTTGCAATCTGCACAATAAAACCGTAATTATAATATGAAACAACGCACATTTATGTGCTGATCAGCAAAAGGGAACCCACTAAATGCATCAGGCAGGAGAACAGCTATAAAATACCAAATTCAATTTGTCAACGTCAACTATAGACCATTAATTATTGCTTATCAGAATGTGTATGATAGGACACATATATGCTAACAACTCAAGCAAACCAAACAAAACACAACGCAGTTAAATTCATTTTTTCTGCATAGAAAGTTACCGAACAATATAGACCATAGACCATCAATGATTGCTTATTAGAATGTGTACGTTAGCAAACATATACACTAATAACTCAAGTGACAGCAGATCCTCCACCTTTTAAAAACTTCTTCCAAAACAAATTGTGAAGTACCTCTAAATATGTGTATGAAGCAAACCAGCTATATTAATCACTATGTAATCATCAGATAGAATATTAAATATTAATAAAAAGAATATTAGCACAACTTTTCTCACAATTACCCAACAGAGTCAGGTTAGTAATAGCCTTATCGCATGCATTGTCAAAGAAGAGAATATGGATAGTTTTTTCTATATTCTTCTCAGCACAGGTTACTATTTCAGAAAGGTCTAAAGATGATGAATCCTCATGGCTTCTAATAGATTGTCCTTAATCTAACTCTCATATCCTCCATTGTATAACTTTGTATCCTGCAATCTTCAAAACTGGAATCTGTAACTCTACATGGGGTGCATAAAAATTAGCTCAATCAGGCTTCCATAAAGTTATTTCCAAGCAAACTTCATTTACTTATGAATGCACCACAATCCTCAGTTGAGTCCTTTCTTGTTTTTTAACATATTCGTGGCCCGATTTCAGCCAAGTTCACTTTAAGGATCTCTTATTTCAGAATCTAGCATGCCTTGTATGTCTTGCCAAATTACAGTTTTCTAGTCTTAAACACCAGGGCTTCAATCGTGGGTCCATCTTCATTGCTCTTAGCCCTTTAGTGACGGAATTTAATTACTAAACATGATTGCCACACGAAACTTTTCTCTATCTACTCTTGCATTCCTTCTCTCACTGTTTCCTCATTTTAATGAGTCATAAAACATATGATCCCACTTAGGTTAGCTATATATTATTTCCCCATCACTAGGTTAGGTTGTTACATCCAAAACAACATTGTGTCATAAAATTTTATGCTAGCTGTTACATTCCACATTATTTTTCCTCCTTTATCTATAATTATAATAGGCCATATCCAGTCCAACTAGAAAAATCTTTCATAGGAAAAGTTAAATGCTAACTTCAAAATACCTCAGCATATTTAACCCAACCAACTTCACCATGATCGAGTAAGGCAATAAGATCCATGTATGCAGTTTCAATTTTCTTTTTCCATAATTTCAAACATGGCTACCATCCTCTATTACGACTTTAAACTGCTAAATTAGAAAATTTAGTAGTTTAGCTACTCCAACTCCAGTTATCAACCTGGGCTTTTTTACTATAACGAATTAAGTCAGAACCATAAGAAGATGCATACTTGAAGAGTAATTTTTTATACAAAACAACCCAAGCATAATTTGGAAGAATGTATTAATAAACTGAAAAATCAAATATCAACTAACACCACATAAAAATCAAAAAACCAGCTATAAGTTAATTTATGATGCACAATTGAAATTGCACAAAATCTGCACCAAAATTCTCATGTCAAGTATATTCATTGCTAGACACATTACAACAACCCATCAAACAATACAAACAGATAAAATCAAAGCCACAATCGGGGGCTTGGCCCTGGTTCTATGCAAATATTCTGGTAATCCATTAAATTACACAAATATATATATGTAACAAACAAAAAAGCCACGAACTATGTACCTGATGGTCTTTTTTTTATTTTTCAAATCCATCAATAATAATATTGACTCATAATACACATTCAAGAGAAGTAAAGCACCAAGACTACCATAACACAAAGGAACTTTCATGGCTCAACAAACCTACCATTGCAAGTTGTTCAGCCATCCCATGGTTCACTTCCTCAAAGCTGTAGTTTCTTGTTTCATATTCCCTTCCTGCCAACATAAAAGTTATCAGAGGATTATCACATTTGCACTGTTAGATTTTGCTTGGATATGTCACAACTCACAAGTGAAGAAAGTTACCAATAAGATTAATAACAACATTGGCTTTTGCCATAACAGCCTTTATTGAATCTTCATCTCTTGGGTTGTATTTCATTGGTACTATCTGAGCAGAAAAAAAAAAAAAATTATTCATATTACAAACATACACCCTTTGCAAAGTAAATAAAGAACTCCACATCAATTCAAGCTGTGTGTCCAGTAAGACACATTTTGAATGATAAAAATGTCACTTACCTGACCCAAATCACCCATCAATTTCAAATGGCGATGACAGTCCTCAGACCCTCGGAAAGGAACTAATACTTGAGATCCCATTTTAGCTGGAAAAGAAATTAGAGTATAAGCAGCTTCAAAAACTTTGAATGAATTCGAGCACTGAAACTTTAGGGAATGAGGAAACAGTGTTGCATAAGAGTTAGTATTATTGAAAGTAGGTCAACGCTTGCCAGCAAATTCTAATCAAAGCATCGGAACACATAAAACATAAAACTCACCAAGTTGTTGCACAACATAACGACCAAGAAACCCGGTAGCTCCAAAAACGGTAGCAATAATGCCACTGAAAAGAAATGAAAAGGGATAATAAAATTGCTGTATAAATATTTAGTAACAAAATCCGGGGAGGGAGGGGAAGCAAACTAAATGAAATTCCCAAACCGACAAGGCCATAAAGTACTTCAACTTATCCAAACCCCATGATAGGATGCAATATAGCTTTTTTTTTTTTTTTGAAGCATAGCATAGTTATTTAGTTTAATTATGTTGTTTTTTCTTAGTTTTGTGCATGCATTTGTTTTATTTTATTGTGTTATTTTTCACTTTTAGTTTTTTTTTTCTTTTTTTTTTGGTATTTGTAGGCTCTTTTTGCTCTAATGCATGTTTTGGAGTGCAATTGAATGTTTTAAATTAAGGATTGAAGATTAAAAAGCAAAGGAGAAAATTTTGTGCTGTGCCGACTCGTTCCTCAGAGTACGGACTCGTTACAGAAGCACACTGTGCCCACTCGTGACGTGCCGAGTCATGACAGAGCCTTCATGTGCCGACTTGTTCCCATTGTACCGACTCATTATAGAAGCTTCTGATACTGATTCAATCCTAAATCAGCACACTAGTGCCGAATCATCACCACACCCCTTCATGGCACCTTTTCACATTTGCACTCATTGGCAAGAGACACAGATTGGGATGTCCAGAGACCTATAAATACATGAAATTGACTCTATTTGGGAAATGAAAAAAACTACCAAGAAACTAACACACAATTCAAAAGATTATGAAGAAAAAATATAGTCCAAAAAAAAAAAGGATACAAAGAGGTTTATCTAACATCAAGTAACTTCCTGAAAACCATTTAGGAGTCATAAAAAATATTTTATTCTCTTTTGTTTAGTTGTTTTGCTTGATGTTTAGAATACTTCTTTGCTATTGTTTAACTTTAGACACAATGTATTTAGACTAAGTCTTGTTTATTAGGATTGTAAGCATGAATTGATTCTATAACTAAATCTTTATCTTTATTAATGCATAAATGATTTAAATTCAATTAAATGTTGAAATTGTTTTACATATACTTGAGTATTATATGTAACTGATTATTCAAATTATTCACAATAACAATTTTAACACTTTGGTGGAAATACAATTGAATTTAATTTAAAAATAAAAATTTACTTGAATACACGAATTTTACTTTGATAGGTTAAAGAATTGACATAAAATTTTATAGTTTTCATTTATCTCCACAATGACACGAGACTACTTATAGACTCTAAATGGAAATATCCCTACTTGACAACGAAAATTGCTTTTAGAGATTATAGACTACAATCTCCAATCATCACATGCATATATATATATATATATATATATATATATATATATATATATATATATTAATATCATAATATTTGATTAATTCACCTTTGTAATTCTAATGAACATTGTTTAAATTGTATTTAGTACACTTAGAACAACTTTAGTATAGCAAATTGTAATTCAAGTAATCTTAGGAAAGTTAGTACAATAAACTTCATTTTATTATAATTGCCTATCCGCCTTTCTACTATTCGGTTAATACAAAATCACTCCAAAATTCCCTACCCTACTTGCTCCATAGGTCTTAGAGACTAGGTAATAAAATTTACGCCCCACCACCCCACCGAGAAAGAGATTCAATTAGCAAATGAAACAAAACATAAGTACTTTTTCTTCCCTACATTTCCAAGAAAAGAGGAAAAAAATGATATTACTAACCTTAGTTTCCATTCAATCAAACAAAGAGTTAAAGAGAAACGAAGAAATGGACTTACCTAACCGAAGATCTTCCACCAGTCCCCTTTCGAACAAGATGGCCAACGCCTTTGGGGGTGAGAGTAGATACATATCGAGGACGATCAGCTCCAAATTCTGTAAAAGGTCAATGCCAATTACAGTGCTGATTAAATCCGGAACATATAGAATGCAGATGGATCAAAAATCAAAACATGAAAAACCAAAAATGAAGAGGAATGAAGAATTACCGTGAAGAGATAGCGGGTAAACTGATTTGAGAGAGGCGAATGAAGAAGGTGGCTTGAGAGCCTGGTGCCCTAACCGCCTCGAAATCGCCTGCATCGTTGTAAGTTGAACAGAGAGAGAGAGAGAAAGGGGAAGAAGTGAAGTAAGGCTTGCAATGGCTGAAAGAGAAATTTGGATTTGGGTCTCTGTTTCTGATTGAGAGGTTCACTATGGGGCTGGGCTGAGATGGCTATGGGCCGTTAAAATAATATACTATATATATGTGTTTTATTATTTTTACACAATTAATTAATTACGCATCTCTCTTAATGGTCGGTAAGGATTGGAGTATTCCCGATATGTATGAATATGACAAAATTTATTGTAGCAGCGACACGTTACAGATAATTGCCGACTGCAATGGATACTGTTCATGCTTATACACACTCCATGATAATTGTCATATACATATTACATACCTCATCTTATTTATTAGTTAAGATATGCGAATTATATCTATATCCATTTAAAATTAATATTTGTATCATTCGTATTTATTTTAAATTTAATTATTAATATCTATATACTGTCCTATATCCATTTAAATATCCGTTTGTTAATAATTTTTCTAAAAATAAACAAAAAAATATAAAATGATAAAATATAAATAATAAATTATAATCAAATTACATCTATATATATATATATATATTGAATTCCAATATAAAATAAATCAAATTAAATAAAATCATTTAAAAATTAATATTCACTAAAAAATAATTTAATTATTACATTTTTTATATTTGAATTTGGGTAACGGATATCAAAAAGATAAATCTAAATCCTACCGGTCTTAGAATCAAATAGAGCCGGATAATCAAAAAAATTATATCCATTGTCGTCCTTACTTTCAATATATCTTATGATCTTTAATTAAATTTCAATTATATAAATCGAGCAAATCGATTCCAACTTTTAGTAACAGTTTCAATTTAAACTCTCCTTTATTCTTTTAATTCAAAATTGACAGAATATTAAGTAGGATTGTGTAAAACATAATCAAAATTAAACTGAACCAAATGAATTTTGATCTATTTGATTTTTAGTTTGTTTGATTCTGAATTGAAATAAATTTATGAATTAACCAATTTAGTTCGGTTTTTAAAATAAAAAACCGAATTAATCAAACCGATCAATATAATATATATATTTCAAAATAGACATCTTAGATGAGTGGTGTGCAATCTTAATTAAAATTGTCATGTCCCCCTTCAAATCTTACGGGGGATAAGTTTGCAGTTTTCTCATTTTTTTTACTTTTTTTTTTCTCTCTTTTTTTTTTAAGTTTTGTTCTCACAGTATTTTTTTAAATCTAAATCACTAAACCTTTTTATTTATTAATATTGTGCCAAATTAGACTTATGTTATATTTGAGAAATTATATTATATTTATTTTAGGGATAAGATATTATAATGCCCCTAATATATTTCAATAGTAGCTAAAATGCCCTTTAATATTCCTAATATTCCAAAATCGGTACTAAAATACCCTTCCATCATATTACCATCAACTCCGAATTAACATTGCTGATGTAGTATTGACATCTGGCAAAATATGTCACTTTAACGTCATGTGTATTTTTAATTCAAATATATTCAGGAACATTTTAGCATTATATAAAAAATTTTATGGGCATTTTAATATTTTGAGTAAGAAATTAAGGGCATTATAGTACCCTAATGAAAAATATTAAGAAGATTTTTATACTTTAGAGAAAATATTAAAAATCAATATTTATTACATTAGATATTAATCAATATTTTTTTGCATTAATTAATAAATATTTTTTTATATAAATATATGAATAAGAAAAAATTATAAATAAATTACATATTTTATAAATAAATTACATAATTCAAGAATATTTATTAATTAATTTTTTGATGAATATAAATTGAAATTTGACTACAAAAATACCCCTAAATATTTTGGTATTTAAAGCAGTTGGAGCAATCTAAGAATTTACATATGATATTAATTAAAATATTTTTTTTATAAAAAATCGTCAAATTATAAAATCTAAATAAATTAGTGTTTAAATATATAATATGACTATTGCTAATTAACAAAAAAAATATGAACAATCTATTAAACATGTTGTAGTATTTATTTAACATCTTCATAATTTATTATTTGCTAGTTTAAGCATTTTATTTTATACACATATATCGTTTTATTGTTTAATTGCTTATAAATATTTAAATTATATTTTTAAGACAATGTATCCCATCATTTTTTTTAAGAAAATGATTATATATCAAGGTGAAGCACAAACACCTAATATATATATATATATATATATATATATATATATATATATATATATATATATATATATATATATATATATATATATATATATATATATATATATATATATATATATATATATATATAATTGTTATAAGAAGTTGATACAATTTTTTAGTTTATAATAGTTAAACTCTTGATGTAACTATTAAATTTTTTAATTTAATTTTTAACATTTTTGTTGAAATATTTATAATTTCATGAACTAGTTAAAATCAATTAAGTTTAATGTAAAAAAAAGTATGTACGTTATTATAATTATTAAAATAATAATATCATTATTTAAAATATTAATCACGTGTAAAATAATTATGTAAAAGATTTTTTTAATACTTTTTTAATAATCTTAATAAAAATGCCCCTAAATGCATTTTTGTAGTCAAATTTCAATATTATATTCATTAAAAAATTAATTAATAAATATTATTGAGCTATATAATTTATTTATAATTTTTTTCTTATTCGTACATTTATGTAAAATATATATATTAATTAAAGTAATAAATATTGATTAATATTTAATGTGACAAATATTAATTTTTAATATTTTATTTGCAGTACAAAAATGCTCTTAATATTTTAATTATGGTACTAAAATAGCCCTAAAAATTTTTATAGCACTAAAATGCCCCTAATATTTTCTATACAGTGCTAAGACACCCCTAAATATATTTGGATTAAAAAATATGTGGCACTGACATGGTATATTTTGCCATATATCAATACCACGTCAGCACCGTTAATTCGGAGTTAACGGTAACTTAATGAAGGGGTATTTTAGTAACGATTTTAGAACATCCACGGTATTTTTGCTCTAAAAAAAGTTTAGAAGCATTTTAGTTGTTACCGAAATATATTAGGGGCATTTTAGTAACGATTTTAGAATATCTATAGCATTTTTGCTCTAAAAAAAGTTTAGAGGCATTTTAGCTGCTATCGAAATATATTAGGGGCATTTTAGTATCTTATCCCTTTATTTTATATGAATTTTTTTATTGGAGGATTTTTAATATATTTTAAAATATTATTTTAGCTGCATATTTTTAATATAATTTTGATTAGTATTTATTATGAATATAATATAATAAATTTATGTATATTATTTTAATTTTATTTATTTTAAATGTTTTTATTTTTATGAATATAAGTTAAATTTAATTTATGAATTTATATAGGTTAAAAGTTCAATAAAAAATAAACCTATATTGATTCAAAATAGAATAGATTAGACTGAACCAACTGAAATTAATTCGATTTATTCGATTTCGGTTTTATATATTTTGTTTTTTGATCCTATTTCTTTTTTTTATAAAATTCAATATTCGATTTATTCGATTCAATTTCAAATCGAACCGAACCAATTATTTGCACACTCTGATGCTAAGTTTTTTTTTTAACCAAAAAGATAAAAGATAGGCCCTAATGCTAAGCTAGTAGTATTTTATAGTGTCACTTTTTCAATTAAGCATGAAAGTAGTTATAAACATCTTCTAACTCATCACTAAATTTTAATTGGACCAGACATATAAAACCAAACACCCTCAGACAATGCTATTCACATATTTTGAACTGTCTTGTAACTTGATTAAGGTGTTGTCAGCCCATGATCGGCCACTTTCAGGTTACAACTATATCAGAACATTTTGACAGATTGAGGAGAAATTTTATTTTTCTTTTTTCATAATATTCAATCTTCACAGTGATTGCCACTCAATGCATGAACATTTTATATGATAAAAGTCTCATCAACCCTCAACTTTTATAACATGAACTAAAATCTAAATTTCTACTTTGAGATCACCAGTCTTTAGATTACTTCTCGCCAACCACACTACTAAATTTCAATGATAAGCATATTGAATGTGATTTGATGTGCACGCACGTGTTAAATGGACAGAACACGCATAATCTCAAACAGTTTAAATGTACGTATACTGAATTACTACTTTGAGTATATAGCCCAAACTACTACACCCCATGCGGTTTTAATTGGGCATTGACCACTAGACGAATGACTGATAGTTTACGCAATAATTTACTTTCATATCACCATTAACCATACTGAAAATGAGAAGAAAATGAAAAAGACATAGTGCTTATGAAGAAAAGCAAAATAGGCAAAATTTCTGGCATACCAAAATTTCTAGTCTAAAACTGAATTATGCCACTAGAAACAAGGGGTGATGGCATTGACTATGTTATACTCTACAGATTTCTAAGAGAGAATAAAAACATTACAAAAAAAAACCTGCCCTGATCTAGATACTAATTTATTGCTCATCGTTGAATAAATACAACTCTGCCAACTTTTCCTTTCCGTGGAATTATTATCTTCAATTTCACCAACTTATTTTTCTGTTATCAAGTATGCCAACCATGCCTGGACTTTCCCCTTCTGCTTTAAGGTGATATATTATCTTCACCCATGGGGATTCAGTGCAAGGATCGACACGCTCAGCTTCATCTTTCCAGCTTCTCTTGCTACTTGTCGAAAGAAGCAGCTCCTGCATCCAGAGCAGTACCAGTTAATTTTTGCGGCTGTTGGTCGGCTCTTACTGCCCCAGAGCTGAAGGATTTCTAGGCCTGCCTTCTTTATTCAGAAGTCTGGAATGCCACTTGATCTTGATGAATACTCTGTTACCAGCTTTAGAAACATGGATGATTTGTCCTCTAATAACCGCGTTGGAGTATCAAACTCCGCAACTCTACCTGCAAAATCATTCAAAAGAGCTTTCATTCCATGAGAACAATGCGAAAAAAGATAGTCCACCTTAAGCGAAGGCAAAGTTGCACTGGACTGTACCACTGCAAATGGAAGACAAGGACAGAAGACCAGCACAATTAAAGAATTTTAAACATAAGACAAGGAAGCAGATGAGGTAATTATGATTATATGGTACTTTTCAAGAGTTTATTGTAATTTTGACACTAACGACTTCCAGCCACATTTTCTAAGTAACTTTTCAACTCTTCAAAAAACATATGCCCCATAAATGTATTGACAATGCTTCAAAACCGTGAAGAGAAAAAAACTTCGTAATAGTGCTATAGGTAACCTTGTTCTACTAAAAAACTTCATACTGGCGCCATGTATGGAATCATATTATCCTGAGAAAAAACTTTGACTAACATAGAAGTTAAAACTTTGAAATTGGTACGCACCATCACTGAGTACCAAAACAAGATCACTGTCGATGACAGTTGGAATTCGATGGGCAATTGTACACACAGTACAATTCTTGAATTCTGTGCGGATAATCTTTTGGATAAGATTGTCTGTGGCAGTATCAACTGATGCTGTTGCTTCATCCAGCACAAGAATTCTTGCCTGCTTGAGCAAAGCCCGACCTAATGAAACAAGTTGCCTTTGCCCTACACTCCAATTATCTCCATTTTCTACCACTGCAAATTGTACATTCACACAGATCAATTAATCAGTCACTGAAAGCAACAACACTTTAGCGTTATGAGGAAGAAAACAATAAAATTGTAATTGTCTAATTATACCTGGTGTATCAAGTTTTTGCTCTTTCTGACGGACTACCTCCCCAAGCTGAGATTTATCAAGAGCCTGTGACAAATAGCTAAATTCTTAGCACATGAATGGAGAAGATTCCATACAGTGAATAATTATTTGTTTAGTCGTAAATCAACAATACTATGTTAAAAGTCAAGGGATGAGAAATTAAGCATTTGATATTGATGATCATTTAAAAATGTAATTCAAGAAAGATTTGAGAATTGATATGCGAGTGATTTGCAATAGATGTTTAATTTAACTTTAGGAATTCATTTAGAAGGCGGCAATAATCTATTTCTAACAACATTCCTAAGGATTTTGCTAACTGTTAGCTCCTTTATATCATTATGAAATCAAAATATAAAATCTTGTACATTACAAAAGCACACGATCAAAATAAAAATTACAAAGGGAAAAGAAAAGAAACTAAAACCTGCCAAATATCTTGATCTGAGTGCTCTTCAAGGGGATCAAGATTGGCCCTAATTGTCCCTTCGAACAAGGTAGGATCTTGAGGTATGATGCTAAGACGGCCACGAAGATCATGGAGGCCAATTGTAGATATATCAATGTTGTCTATAATGATTCTCCCTTCAGCAGGTTCAATTAATCGAAATAGCGCTTGGATCAATGTTGATTTACCACTCCCAGTTCGCCCAACTATCCCTATTTTCTTTCCCCCAAGAAAGGTGCATGATACCCCATGAAGCACCAAAGGAAGATTCTCGGCATAACGAACCTTCAGAAAGAGTAGGCATTGTTTAATTTTTATGTATAAATAAGAGCCAGCAAGATGGATGAACAAACATGGGAAACTAACAAGCTCGTTACCTTCAAATCAATCATATCAATTCTACCATTCTCTGGCCAGGAGTGTGGAGGGCGGGAATCCTCAATAACTGATGGCGCTTCACTTGGAATTTGGCTGTATTGATAGATCCGTTCAATGGAAATAATTTTATTTTCAAGTTTGCAAAAGCTAAGTATCCACCGTGATAGGCGTGCATTTAAATTAAGGCCATAAGTTACTGCAAGGCCTGCCATGCCTGTATAGTTAAAACAAAATGATCAGTAATAGAGTTCACATATGAAGAAGGTTCTTTCGTTTATAATGTAGGTCCTATCCAACTCCAAAGAATTGCTATCAAACACTAAATCCATGTCTCAACACTAACTTACAAAATTACAAAGTCAAAAAATATGTAAATATTTAACTTACTTGGATCAATACTTCCATGGGGAAAGCTAACAAGTAAAATCATGCAGAAAGCAAACACAAATGTTGAAAGTAATTCCATGCGTAGGCATAGCCATTCAATAGCAGCAAGACTGCAGAAGAATGGACGAGCAAAACAATCAAGAAGATATAGGTTCCTCTTCATGAACCTTTTTTCCTGCCCAAAGCCTCTTATTGTAGCTGCTCCAGCAATTGACTCGCCAAAAAGATGGATTATAGGAGATTTCTGGATGCTAACAATGCGGACCAGTTCCCTCGACGAAGCCATGTAGTACTTCTACAAATAGGCATACAATAATTAGTTGACATGCCTCTCAATTCTATTCAGCCATATTAACAGATTTTAAGAGACATGATGTCTAAACTCTCAGTTATTAAGACACAGCAGGCCTGTCTCACAACCCAGTGGAAATAATCCCAGATATTATGGTTGAATCAGTTCAAGCTACACAGACATGAACAATGCGGTTTCAAACTTTGAAACATGCATTCCATATTACTATGATAAAGCAACCTCAACTTTAGGTCAAAAAGACATGTACTGATTTGTATGGTCTTTCCATATGGAGGCAGGTGTAAATATATAGTAGAAAGCAAAAGTAACATACTAGGTGCCCTACATTTAAAGCAGTA
The DNA here is from genome assembly GCA_037975025.1 of Excoecaria agallocha. Taxonomy (NCBI): domain Eukaryota; kingdom Viridiplantae; phylum Streptophyta; class Magnoliopsida; order Malpighiales; family Euphorbiaceae; genus Excoecaria; species Excoecaria agallocha. The sequence goes on along the minus strand of CM075807.1, from coordinate 60,204,983 downwards.
ACATGTTGACTGTCAATCAAAATCATAGAAGCATGCAGCAAATGCAAAGTTCTAGGAAACATATAAACAAGCACCAATATACCTTCATCTCATTAATTTTTATCTAAAAACCAATTCAAACCTTTTCAAATAATAATAATAATAATAATAAAAATAAAAATAATAACAACAACAACAACAACTAATCACCTGCATCCACAAGCAAGCAACAGCCATAGGAACAACAAGAAGCAAAACTTGCCAGGTAACTTTGGTCATCACACCAACAATTCCAAGAAGCTGTATTGTTGTTGAAGCGAAGCCACCAAGTCTAAAGGGAATATCAAGATCCACAACACTTTGATCTATAGATACCTGTACAATCATACATAATCAATAATAAATGAATATTGAAGAAAAGAGGAGGCAGGCATTTGCTGCACAAACCAACGTAAATACTGCCGATATGTTGTTCCAGCAAAAAGAAATACTTACACGATTCAGGATCCGTCCAGCTGGAGTAGAGTCAAAGAAAGACATTGGTGCCTGGAACACACTTCTGAGCATCTTTTTGAACAATTTCTGTGCAGCTGCCAGACCAAATGTTGCAACTAGAACAGCCCTCACAAATATAAACCAAGAGCTCCCAAAAGCAAGAGCCATATAAACACCAAGAAGGACCATAGGACTCACCCTAGGTTGACCACCTTCGGTTTGGGGATTCGCCCAAGCCATCCACCAATTACTGGCTATTTGAAGAAACTGAAATAATGCTTGTGCGAGGATAATTAGTGGAATCAATAAGCCTTTATATGCTGCGGCCATATATGACAGGTAAACCTTCATGCTGACTCTCCCTCTCACCCTTTCCTCTTCCTGAACAAGCTGCTTTTTCCTTGACCTTTTTGCTTTCTTTTTCTCTTTGATTGCTTTCTGATCTGAAGCAGATGCACTCTCTTGCACTTCCTTGGCCAAACTGTCAAGGTTACTTCCGCTTGAATCACATTTTTTATTGAATCCAACGCATGCATCTAAAGGCAAGTTCTCATCCGAATCATCTGATGAGTGACTTGGGATATCCATAGCTCCAATCGCTTCATGGTGCGCTGAGACCAAAGTGCTGAAATCAGTTCCTGCTTGTAAAAGATCATCATATTTCCCTGCTTGTATAATCTGCCCTTCCTTAAGAACCTGAAGATATTGAACATAATTATAAACTTCTCTAGGGAAAAGAAAGCCCATGCAAATCAAATCATGCATTGACATTCACATTTTGACTCCAAGAAAAATGCAGCTCCTTAAGTTAATGAAGTTTAAAATTTTATGATATATAAATGTACCTTAAAACCTTTAACCATTGTTACTAATTATAGCATAATTAATATTAGTAGTAGTCGAAGAAGAACAAGAAGTTACACATGAAAGAGAATCAACAGAATAAGACAAAATAAAAGCTTAGCACATTGAAGTTTAAATAAGAACAAGAAGAAGAAGAAGAAGAAGAAGCTTAGCGCACTAGGGAATATCAAAACTGAACTGCAAAGTTGATGAATGCAAGAACAGAATAACTGATGGCTACGACTTGCAATGAAAAAAAGTTAGCAAAAGGAGCAACATCCTCATTCAAATGCAAGACATACAGCCCCCAAAAGATTGGCTTGCCATTGAACAACCAATACACAAATGTAAACTGCAAAAAGCAATCTCATACCAGTATTAAATCAGCAGCTGGTAAAAATTCAACTTGATGGGTTACAAAAACAACAGTCTTGCTTGCCAGTGCTGTCAATATGTATTCCTGCAGTTCCACACCATATGATCAGCAAAATTACATTTAAATTGAACAGAGAAATTGGACAAACGTAGGGTATCTCTAACCTTGAACAACTCTGAACCAGTGTGTGCATCAACAGCACTGAAAGGATCATCGAGTAAATAAATATCTGCATCTTGATACAGGGCTCTAGCAAGCTGTACACGTTGCTTTTGGCCACCACTCAGATTTATACCTCTATCACCAATGATGGTCTGATCACCATGTGAGAATTGTTCAAAGTCTTTTTTGAGTGAACAAGCATGGATAACATTTTTGTACTTTGCTTTATCCATTGGACTGCCAAAAAGAATGTTTTCTTCAATGTTTCCAGATTGTATCCATGCAGACTGGGAGACATAAGCAGCAGTACCACAAATTCTTACCTGGGTAAAAAAGAGAGAAAAGAGACAGAGAGGCAAACTTTAGGAATTTTTAACTCTCAACAGATATGAGAGAGAATCATCATAGTTGACAGAATAACATCAATTGTACATAAAATAGGTCAATAAGCTAACGTACTTCACCAGAGATTTTGGGAATCTCTCCAAGTATGCAAGAAAGAATGCTTGATTTTCCTGCACCCACCATGCCACAAACAGCTACACGCATTCCTTTCTGCACCTTCATTTGAATGCCTGATAAAGTAGGCCGTGAAGAAGAAGACGGGTCCCAACAAAATTCACCATCTTTGATTTCTAGAGCCAGGTTTGACATTCCACGTGGCAAAGCAATAGTTGCATCTTCTTGCAAGTCTTCCTCCTGTAGGAATCCAGAGATTCGATCAAGAGAAACTTTCGTCTGGGCCATCATTGACACTAAATCAGGAAAATTCCTGAGCGGTTCTTGTAGGATTCTGAAAGTGGCCAGAGCAGAAAGGACACCTCCTGCTGTGAGCTGACCACCCAACAATACAGAAGTACCAAAGGTGACAGCCGCAACAAATATAGGAGAGCTCCAGAAGATGAATGTGATAAAAGCTTGTGAATAGAGGGCTTTTCGGAGCCACCTGAACTCCACATGCCGCATTTCCTCCAGCTTCACTCGATACCTTTCCTCCCAAGCTTGTAACTTTAGAATCCTCATATTCCTCAAACACTCAGAAGTTTTCCTCATCCTATCATCCTTGGCAGCCATTAATTTGTCTTGATAGTCTTCTTGGACTTGAGCCAGGGGAACAGTAACAATGATAGAAATAATGGTGGCAATTAAAGTAGCAACAGAAGCAATTCCGACATTCTTATACAAAATTGCAAGGGCAAGAATTATTTGCAGGGGAAGCATCCATATGTCATGTAGATACCAAGAGTAATCCCCCACTCTCTGGACATCAACTGCCATGTAGTTTACAATTTCTCCACTGGTGTGACTTTGCTTGGCCAAGCTTGATAGCCTGAGCCCTTTCCGGTACACCATTGCTGTCAGAGCTGACCTCACATGCATGCCCAAAATGTCAACACCAAGATACCATTGCCGAGTTGTTAAAGTTTCCACAAGCTTGGCTGAGAAGAATATCCCAGCAAGAATATATCCCTCGTGAAGGAAAGTCTCCTTTCCTCCCAAGTATTCAACAAAGTAACTAATCATGTATGGACCCACATATGAAACAAGAGTATTTACCAAAGCAAATATGGCATTGCAAGCCGCTTCCTTCCAAAATGACTTAAGAATTGCCCAAGCTAAAGAAGGTTGCTTTGAAGGATTTTCTGCCTTCAATTTCTCCCAATTCGAATTCAAAACTTTATAATTAGTCTTGGCTCGATCTTTGGGAACAAGAAGGGGAATGTCCTTAAGTTCAAGTGGTCTCTTTGCACCAATAGAGAGAAGTGGGTTTAACCATGAAAGAGTAATCAAGCTAAACAGCCCAGCATCACTATATGGAGTGACCTTAAGACACCCTGACTCTTCTTCAAGAAGCAATGGCTCTTGAAGATCAGAATTCCTACAAACATGGATTCCCGTGAGACCTCTAACAGCTACAAAACATAGAAAAGCAAGAGCTGGTGCTGCAGCTAAATTCGCCACAACATGAGAACTCCGATGCTTAACACCTTCAATCAAAAAGCTCCTCCCGTCCACATACAAAGTGCATAGACAAATTAAAAATGTGAAAAACCACCAAACCCTCAACAATAATGGGAATTTCTCAGACGCCTTAAATTTACAATGAAGAGCTGAAAAGCTCAGCACAAACCAAGCTAAAACTTGTGCACCAGGTGAGCAAATTATAGACCAATCCACAACCTCCCCACTAACACCCTCTCTAATCAAAGCAACTCCATCAAAACCCAAAATCAAAAATTCCAAAAACAAAACATAGAAACAACAAAACAGGACTAACTTAAACCCAGTACCCATTACAGCAACTGAAATCTCTCCATCCGTACTACTACGTCTAATTGGGCTTGAATCGGCAACCGAGTTATCATCCTTGAGCAATCTAATTCTACCAACGCACACAAATATCTGTCTGGCGGATATTATAAAGAGAAAGACCAGAAGAAGAGTCAAATTGATGCAAATTGAGGCTAGTTCCAACGTAGGAAGGCCCTGAATTGCCTTTGAAACTAAGAGTGACGATTGTGTGATGGTATCCTTATACAAGAAGTCCATGCCCATTACTGAAAAAGGCGAGTTGGTGATTGACAAGAGTGACTCGGTGGTGATGGTGTTACAATAATACTTATTAATAAGCAGCAGCAGCAACAGCAAAATTAGAGATCAAATCGTGCAAGGCAAAGCATTTCACCATCTGGGTAATCAACGGAGAGTATAGCACTCTGGAGATAGAATCTGCAGACACATTGCACATGGGACTCTTATCAACACGAAAAACGAAGAGACAAAGAAAGATAACGCGAGAAATAGATAATATGGAGAGATGAAAAAGAAAATTTGTTTTGCGTTTTGCTTTTGTAGCTTTCTTGCACACACTCTGTGCGTCTCTATGTTATCTACAGTGAGAAAAACGCAAAGGGACAAGAAGATGGACGCAAAATCTTAAAATCTGGAAACAACCCAGCCGAGAAAACACCAAAATACACAAAAACCAACCTTGAAAATCGGTTCTTGATGAGCCAGTGCCGATTACCGAGGACACCTGTGATCGAAAGCTACTCTTTTTCTTTATCCCTTATAATTAACCCCACAAAGCCAAGGCCCCTCTGTGTCCCTTGAAAATCAATTGAAGAACCCAAACTGACTCTGCCCACAATGAGCTTAAACCATTAAAATGAAGAATTCTATTAAGAAGAAGAAGAAGAAGAACACGAAGAATTGAAAGATCTCTCTCTCTCTCTCTCTTTGTGGGTTTCTTTAAATATGAATAAAGTTTTTGGCTTTTGGCTTAGCTTGGGTTGTTGAAGCACTTGCCGTGTTGGAGGTGTGTGTGTGTTGTTGTTCTACGGTGAAATAGGCAGGGCAAAAAAAAACAATAATTAAAAAATAAATTGATTTATAGCATAGGCTAGTCTGCTACTATAATTTATAGAAGCACACGCAACACAGAGAGAAATGCATCCATGTGTGCAGTTTCCAAGAACGAAGAGAGAGAAAGAAGAGAGTAAATGGAGAATATTATTTGGCAATAATAAGAATATTTTTTATTCAGCATGTGTACGAAGATTCATGTATTAACTAATTAGTGGGCTGATGAGGCCTTGATGTCATCTTGGAATGTTTTTTCGATTAAACATATTTTTATTAGTTATTACTTCAATAATATTTAATACAACAAAAGAATTATATTTTAGTTTTATTTGTGTTTTTTCATTCATAAATGATTGTGTCACATATTTTCCATGAAGATTATATTGTTAATTTTAAACCTCAACATTATATCAAGTATTTAAAACCAATAGCAAGAATTTGATATTAATTTTTTATGGTGATATTAAATTTTAATATATTCTAAATAAGCTTTCAAAAAAAAGGGTATATTTTGATTTTTTTCTGATTTTTAAGAAAAAATTTTAATTTAATTTTTACTTTCAACGTTTGTAACCGGATTATACGCCCTTATTTTATAAAAAAAGAAAATAATAACTAGATTAAAATAAGAGTTGTTTTTTTTCTTCTAACTCTAATTCCTTCATCTGCAATTTTTTTTTTCAAGAAAAACATTATGAGTTGTTTGCAGCCTTTTGTACTTTTCATTCTTGAATGATTGTGTGACATATTAATCATAAATATTATTTTGTAAACTTTAATCTTTAAATTCTAAGTTTTGTGAAAATAAACTCATTTATATATATACACATTAACTTAAAAAACTTAACATAACAGTAATGAAACTGATAAATTATGTGGTTAATTTTATAGCTCATCCTGTTATAGTTTATATATAAATCTTTTACGTGTATATTTTAACGTTGTTAAGAGGCTATCAATTTTTTTAAAAAAAAATTCAATATGAAAAATTTGAAAGTATAAAAATCCAATTGAAAATAAATTGTGATAAAATGGGGTTATTAATGGCAATTGAAATATATATGCATTCATTT